>OMLP01002535.1:0-10252 GCA_900302685.1 Spondyliosoma cantharus | reverse complement strand
TCAGCTAAAAAGATGCACTGTTCACAGGCATATGGATTAGCAAAACTGTCCTTTAAATAATATGTACTACTAGCCAGCCCTGTTGCCAACTGCTACAGCTGCACTGTTCTACAGTTAGACAAACTTTACTGTATTCTGTATTCCATCATCCAGAAACCTTCATCACATCACGTGAGAAAACATTTTCAGAAGAGCTTGGCAAAATAGCAATTTGACCGATGTGACTGTTGAGTTCAAAAACCAAACCAATAAGGCGTATCACCAGAGTAACTTCTAACTGTGACCTCGGAGTACTGTGTACTGAGTACACCACGAGCACAGGAGAAGAAGGTCTTCAGGTCCAAAGAGATGGCATCCTACAATGCCTTACAAAATGTTAAAACTGGTATTTCTTCATGTTCTGTTGATGATCAGTGTCTTCTTTCTGTACCATTGTCAGTAATACATTTGTTTTTCACTGTGAGAAAATGGAAGCATGTCATGAGAATGGGAAACATTGTCAGTGTATGAGAGATGACAGCCCTGTTTAAAAATATAATCCTGATGTTTTGTGCTTGGGACATCAACAGCCGTGTTTGTGGCAACCAAAGCAGATATGTTAGGCCAAAACTTGATCTTTTCCTAACCCTAACCAAGTTGTTTTAGCGCCTAATGCCCGGTCCACCTATCCTGCGTAATGGAACGCCTTGCTTTTCATTTTGACACCCATGTGCCCCGACATGTTTGAGCAGCCACAAAAGTCTGCAGCGTGACATCATGGAGAGATTTGAGGCTTGACAATGCAGAGCACACATAATATAATCTTAAATAGGATTATTGTACAAAAAACCCAACTGCTTCTACCCACAAGACTACTGTAGGGAGAGACAAAAGAGTCCTGCCACCAGGGGTTGTCACAAAATCACACAGGAAGAGATAAAGGATTTTGATATTTAAATACTAACATATATGCTGTGTACATTTTTATCTTTGAAAAACTAGCTGAAATTGACTGCAAAATAAAGGCTTCAAAAATGGGGAAAAAGAGAAGAGACAAGGAGAGAGTGATGTTGAGAACAGAGGGTGATTGAATCCAGCCACATGTGTGTGAGTCAGTGTGGGTGTGACTAAAGTGCTTGCTGCCATATGCACCACTATCTCCCCTCCACGTCCAGGTAGCTGGAGGTGGCAGCTCCTCCGCCCCCGGGCCCAAGTGCCTGGCCGTCTGATCAGCTTCCAGACTCCCACTCACCCTCCAAGAGCGACAAGTCAGCCTCACCACCAAGCCCAATTTAGCTGCAGCTAACGTGATGGAAGAGAGCTAAAGGTCCTCTGTAACTTTCAATGGCTCTTTCCATCAAAGGCTCGATGACAACGTGAAAGCCATTAAGTGAATTCAGTGAGAGCGAGCATGTGTAGTGGGAGATGAGTGATATTTATATGGGTGGAAGAGAGGGAGACGGACATGTGGAGGACAAGACACTGGAGATAGTGGGGGAGAGTTCAACTGATACCAGATTATAAAAAGGCAGACAAGCAGGGGTGAAGATGTAATCTTGGAAACAACTAACGTTGTTAGAGGGATCTAGAAGGAACAACTACACTAAAGTAAAATTCACCCAAAAATAAATCTAGTCATTTTCTACTCACTCCGATGCTGATGAGTTGGGTGAAGTTTGAAGATGGCACAACAGTATTGCAGCAGTCTCCTGAACAACTGAAGTAGCTGGGAACTTGTTTTAAAACCTTAAAAAACAACTGAAATAAAGTATGTAATGGCACCATACATCTCATCTGGTGTAATCCAAGTCTCCTGAGTTCCCAGATTGATTTGAAAATAAATGGTATTTACACGCTTTGTTAAAGCTGAAATCTTCACTGTAGCTGCTAAGCTGCAAGTATTAGCAACAACCCTGTCTGAGGGGGTATAAGAGTTTTTTTTTAAGTCCTATCCACTTCAATCAGAATCAGAATCAGAATACTTTATTAATCCCCGGGGTGAAATTGTTTTAGTTACAGATGCTCTGTGCAAAGTAGAATAGAAATACACCATGAATGGCAACATAAAATAATAAAGTAGACAATCTATCTTCAATTGGAGAATGCTGCAACGTTGTTTTGCCGTGAAGCTACAGAGATGTTATGTGAACTTCTCCCGACTTCCCATTGACATGGGGATGAGTAGATAATGACTGAATTCTCATTTGTCTAACTTTTCTTTAGATTTTCTCAAGAGCACTTCTTGATGGGGACACCAACTGCCAGCTAACAGACAGAGAGTTGATATTCATTTAGTGCAGTGAAAATTAAATTTATTGTGGTCTTGGTTAAAAAGAATTATTGTGTTTTATTACATTAATTGGGGAAAGTAAAGAAATGTCTTACATCACAGGCAGCTACAGCAGAGTAGAAGTTATGCTGCCCCCTATAGTTTTGGCTCTAATTTGCATTATGGCCACTTCCATAAATCACACCTTTAAAAGAACCTCTGCAAAATGACTCTATTATTCTAAAATTACATTTGTTTTGTAGCCTAACATTGACCTTAATTTATCATTTATCCTCACAAATGGCTTATAATTTAGCTGAAGTGTTTACTTGCTATTGGCAAAGCAATATATCCATCCAACCATATCTACATAAATTGTGCTTAACAGCCACATTTCTGTCTGGGTTGTGTCTAAATGCTTCTCTGGTTCCTGACAAGAGAGGCACAGACAATACAATTTTAGCCTGAGTACATCCTCCTCTGTGAGATGTGTTACGAACAGAATGGGGCCAAAAAAAGGATTAAAGTCAGGCAGCTATACAGCAGCCATGTCTGAAGAGCTCAAATAAGATGGCATTACAGACATACTGGCATGAGTGGTGTTTCGTAAAAAGGGATATTGTCACTGTCTTTTAGTGGCAAACATGAGCGTAGGAACTCACAGGATGGCAGAGAGTCAAACCTGGGTCTATTCTCTCCTGACATGTACATTTGTTCACCACCTCTCATGGATTTAGAAGCATTGATTTAGAGTGTGGGCTAGGAGGAATGCGCCAAGCTGGAGATTTTTTAAATTCATAATGAACGCACTGAAGGGATTTTGTCAGGTATGCAGTTCAGTTTGTTGTCATTTTGGCGCGTAAATCCAAAGCTGGCAGGGAATGGTATCACCTACGAAGACATGTGGATTTCAATTTCTTTGATGTCCTTGGCTATCTCGAGCAGGCTGGCAGACCATGTTGGAGAGAAATCAAGCGTGATGCCATCTGATATCTGCAAGACCCTGCTTTTTTCACCTTGAAAGCAATCAAAACCAATTCACTTAAAGGTACAGTGTGCAGGATTTAGTGTCACCTATGTAGCGGTTAGATTGCAGATTCCAACTAACTTAAACCGTCCCCTACGGTGGCAGCATAGAAAGCTAAGATAAGGCCCTATTTAAACAACGGTTCTTAGGACCTTAATGGACCTTAAAAGTGGAAACAGACAACTTTTCCAACCGTTGTGTGTCTAACTGTTATTATTTTGGGGGCAGCTGTCTAAAAGTCAACTAGATCTTTTTCTGTTTCCTCAGAGTTGCAACCACCAATAACACGGGACATAGTTTTTGTGATCAAAAGCTTATCACAAGCAATAACTGTTTCCCTGGCAACACCTGGTTTGACTGAAATAACTTGAGTACTTCTGATGGTGTCAGTATAACAGAAGTTACAGTGATTGACACCCTGCTGCCAATCAGAATGGAGTAATGACCCAGACTATGGTATGATAATAAGCAATTCAAGTTTATTCAGAATAAAGCCACAGAGGATCCTTTTGAAAATATTAAACCTCAGTTGACTGTTTGAAATTTTTATGTTTCTGGTTTTCTCATTCCTGTTCACATGTTCATCTTTGTTAAAGAAGTCCTACTCTTGAAGGAGATTTACAATGGCACAATTAATATTTTCCAAGACAAATTGTGGCAGCTATTGCAAATTTAAATATCTATTCAGAAACTAACCAGAACTTTTCACAGAAACAAATAAATCCCAGCTTATCATGAGCAAAAGTTACCAGGTTGTCGTGTGCCTTTTCATTTGTTTCCATTTCACTCTGCCAATGAACTTCTCTTTTTTCCATCACCTGTTGTCTTCTCTTCCACTGTCTACAGTTGTGGTTGAGCACAAAATGAAGAATTCTGGATGACCTCCAAGATGTCACCTCCCTCCACCATTTTGATGCACCACCTGTCATATACAAACGGATTTCAATGCCTAATCAAGACCATTCACTGTCTCCCCCATGCCTCATGCTGAAAACCACCATTTCAAAAGCCCATTTTCTATACCCACTGTGAATTTTCATAGAATTACACACACACTCATTAACAGCCCTTGAGTGCAAGCTGGAAACTGAGCGGATCATGTCAAAGTGTTTTCGAGCAGACGAGACAGCTATTTCTTGCTCATGCATGCTGGTATTCAGTCTGGGTGCCCACAAGGTTAGCAGATTAGCATACAACATCAGATGTGGGTATTCAGAGGCATCCAGGTGGCTGCTCAGGTCCCAGCTCACACATACACTGTACAAGTGCTATTAGCATGCATGCCAGTTACCTGTCTGACAAATGGGTCATGTGTCATGTCATGTCATGTCTGCTGTATGAAGTTATTGCATGATGATACATTGTGTAGCTGTCGATTAGAATCACAGCCCGTGTAGTGTTATGCTTTGTCCTCAAGAACCTTTTTTTTACTTTCCAGAGCAGTTATGAACATGATTAAGCTGAAAGGAAAATGTAAAACTTTTGGTTTTCCATCACACAGTCAACTCGTCGATCATTCTTTACATTTTAATGACGAATGAAGTCTCTTTTGAATTTTACTATATACGTCCTCAGGTCTAGGCTGTTTTGTGCTGAAACTCAGTGTCATTGCAGGGGGCCAACTGCTCACTTCACAGGATTTGGTAACATTGTATTTGAAGGCAAACAGATATGATCCTGAATTAAAATGTATGACTTTTGTCATTAGATAGTCGTTATGTCACTTTCAGCATAAGTCAGCAACACATGACAAAAAAACCTGAAAAAAAAATCAAATCAATTGTCACATGTCAAACCAGTCATTGGAATTTATGGTGGCAGTGTACGATGAATCTTCACATTTCTTCACATTTAATTTTTAAATTGAACAATGCTGTGTTTATGGTCTGAATAGGTTTAGGCACAAAATAGGTGAAATTTCAGTGGTGTCATGTTTACAAACGTTCAAATGCAGACTCCTTACCAAACTGACCAACCATCTATTGATATGTAAGTCAGGTTATAAACATGTAATGTGAATGCCATGTGATATGTATTGTACAAATGCCAATATAGTACGTATGTACAAAGGTGGATGAATCAATGGATTGCAGAAAACTTGGTAACATGTGACTGTGGAGGCTGGGTTGCACGTGATGACATGTTCAGCCGCAGCAGTGATATTTTACGGACTGTGAACTTGAAGTTATGATTGAGTAAATTGACAGACGAAAAAGAGTATTTGTGAAGGCTTGAGTTATGACTTTAGCAACAAAATGAAGCTGGAAAAGTGAAGAAGCACATCTCTACGCACAGGTATGGCCATACCTAGCATTGAGGTCACCGAGGTCCGGACCTCTGTATTTTTTTCTAAGTACACATCATAAAAGTTCTCCAATAAATACTTTAACATAACATATCTACTTGAAAGATAAAAAAGCATTGTACCGCGCCAAGATAACCAATTTTATCATCTGACCAGCGGCACTGGAATAATGGTGGGTTATTAGCCTACATACACAGAGAGAATCATTTCAGTAGCCTCTGTGCTCAGTGAAACAAAGTATTACTTTATCACTTCTATCAACTGACGATGGGGGGCGCTGCAGAAGCAAACCAACCATGAACCCATTTAAAAGCATGAACGAGAGAAAGGTCATTTTTATTATGATTATCATAGCAGAGACTGAGGAGTTGAGAGTTGATAATCAGTCTGAATTGTTATCCCAGTCTACCCCTGGGTACACCTCTGTGTCTTTTGCGCATCAGAGTAAAGGCACAAAATGTTAATTGAAACAGATTTACCAAATAAACTCTGATGTAGAGAACGTTCAACTCACATGACTGATCAGCTGTTTCTGTTGTCTGCTGCCTGCATTATAGTCCTTGCATTTCTTCCTCATCACCGGACAGCATCCAACATTGGCAATGCTGGCTGACATGCAAGAACAATTAAAAGTTGCCCTATCAAGAGTAATTCCTGACAACCTCTGTTGTTTACCTCTAGCACTATTTACTTCCACGTCCACGTGTGAAGTGGCCTACACCGTGTCATCGCTGAGGAAATTACACTGGCCTAGTTCATTTGAAACACTTTGAAACCACCAAATTTGCATTTTGATTGTTTTGCAAATTTCAAAAGTTTGCTTATGATATCAACTGAAATAATAACGTTTGTGGTATTACTGCATCTTGAGGACCTGCCTAGTCAGAATCTAGTTCCATGACCTTTGGACTTGTGTTGTAAATTCCTTTTGGTAAAACCAAACAGCAAAACAAACCAAAATCAAACCCAAGGGCCAGGTAGTATTCCATCACTAAAAAGAGTCCTGGGACAAACATGTTTTCATCTTTGTTTAGGTCAAGTGCTCAATTAGAAGTTCAATGAAAGTAATCATATTGGCAGTTACAATGCAGCTGCAGTCATGAAAAAGGAAAAGTCATGCAGCAGGGTCAGTATCTCAGTTTGGCACACGTTAATGTGTCACTGCTTTTGAATGAAAACTGTCATTAATCACAAACTTAAACAAATATCCAGAATATAATGAAAGGTCAATGGCAATTGGCAAAGAGATCAGTCTAACCCTACAGCCTACTTGATAACAGTACATCCATTTTGTGAGTTAGAAGCTTGAGAGCAGCATAACAAGGAACCGCAGACATTAGGACTCATAATAAGTAATGATTATTGGCCCAGAGGAGGGGGAAGAGTATGTAAAACAAGGGGGACCAAAGAATTGAGAAGTAAGATCAATAACCGTGGTAGGGTAGAAGATGGGAGGAGGGGAGGGGGCTCTTCGCTGACACCAGTCATTACCAACAGAAGCTACGGCTGCCAGAAGCCTAATCTGGGCAATTTACACCCCTGTCAGGTCTTTGCAGGTTCCAACGAATGAGGCAGACCAGAGCCACCCACCTGACACCATCTCTGAGCACATGTGGCCAGATCGGCACAGAGTAGTGCATACACATCTGTGCACACAGGAGATGTACATGGCATTAACATTCTGCCGGCAAGCACACACTCAGTCATTCAAACTCTGTGAAACTGTATTGCACATATGGGCGTACAGGTAATGCATATGCAAATCCACAATACACATGGAATCCATACTCATGATAGTACATTTCCTCAGCATGGAATGAAGACTACTTTAAAATGGATTAACTCATCCATGTGTGGATGGGACCCATACATGTATCAGGCACACCTTGGACAGTTTGCTATCTATTGCTGAACCAATCGCCATAATAAATGCTGGCAAAGTACTTTTCTGCAAAACACTGAGATTTTGAAACATTATTTTTCTTTTCTTTTGTTTCTTATGGTTTAATTTTCACTTTCATGTTGTAACAACGCTTATGGTCTGGTGGTCTAGGCACAAAAAACACTGGGTTAGCGTTAGGAAAAGGTCACGTCTCTGCCTGATATACCTGTTTTGGTTGCCACGAACACAGCAGGAGATGTCCCGACTTTGTGTCAAAACTATTTTTTGCGCCCAAAAAAATGTCTAGAAATTGTCCCGAGGTTCCCATTAGAATATCTAGTGGTTTCACACTGCGGTCACTGGCTTGGTAGTCGTCTTTCTTTACTTCATCACATCCCTTCAACTGTCAATGTGAAAGTCAGGTCGTAATGTGCTGTGAATTTGATATGACACATGTTGAGACATGTCACTATAGGAAGAAGTTTATGTACAAATGTGAATGGATCAGTTGTTTGCAGAAACATTAACTACCCACATTTTATTGTGGCAGTTGGGCTGATACTGCAGGGAAATCAATATCAGACACGTTCATTACATTTTTGAAGACAGGCATTAATATTTTGACATAAAAGTCACTATTATCTTGTCACGTGTTGAAACCAGAAATGTTTCTGGACAGAAGTAATTACATACAGAAAAGGAAAAATAGTCTTTAATAGAAGTGCGGCAATTAAACTTCAATGAATGTTAATACATTATTCATTTGTTCCTCTTGAAATATCCATTTTTTACTTTTTTGCATCTTCAGCTTTACCAGTTGTGCCCTGACTAAACAGCTCTCCATGATACTCGTAACAGTCATTTGGAATTCATTAATTTAACCCTTTGATGCAAAAGTTATTCAAACAGTCTAACATGCAACACGAGTCAAAAATGACCCGTTTTCATTTCCTATGTTATTTTACACATGTTCGAGTGTTTCTTGCTACATCATTAAAATCTAATAACTTCATAAACAGACGTCCACTGGGGGGCAAGTTGATGGGACCAACTGCCAATGAGAATAAAGGGCAGGGTGGTAATTTATCACTGGGGGTGGCTGGACTGGATTTCTGTTCTTAAAAGACACAGATGTGGCAGAGCAATTAGTTTGATTCAGACACATTGTCTTATTGTAAGGACTGTGTTTATTATACAGTGTGAACATGTTTATCAGACAGCCACATGGTTTTTACAGGACACATGGTTTATAAAGTATAAATCAGTGAGATCTTCAGCCACTTCAGACTTACTTGTCACTGTCACTCAGTCCATGGATTGATACAGCAGGATCTCCCAGCTGTGTAGACCTGGTCATTTCTTCATTTGGGTAGAAGCTGCTCCTTGTTCATACCTAGAGCAAGAATTCCATGATGTATTAACTGCATCAATGACACTCTTTGATATTGTGTACAGTTACGTAGACACAGGGAAAAAAAATCCTCACAAATGTAGAATGAAGCTCATAACTTCAAATCTTGTGGTTACAATATGGTGAACTGAATGAACATTTTTCAGTCAGTCTACCACTATGTCCAATTTATAGTCATCTGTTATAAATAAAGGCAACTGACAGCAGAGCAACAATACACACAACTCGACCAAACAGCTGAAACTCTTGAATCTTTACGTATGGTGTTTGTGTAGAAGTTTACATTATGGCTTACGCCACAGTGACAAGAAAACAGTATCATCACGTCATTTGGAAAGGTTTTCGCTGACGTTAGCTAAAATAAATAAATGTTTTGGTAAAAACAGCCAACGATTCATGTTACCGTACTTACCAGTCTAAAAGAAACACTGCAAGTTCTTGCCCAGAGCTGTCTCCAGCATTGGAAAGCCCCGGCATATGTATTCTTGTTTTATTTTGCTTCTTTCCATTGCCACAGACGTGGGGAGATGCAGGCGCGGTTGTTTGAGATGATGATAAAAGTCGATTTTCTGGAACTTCTTTGTGTTTGGTAGGATTGCGGTAGGCGAGAGCGACAGTGACTCACTATCACCTCTCAGAAGTGGTATCACAAGAAAGGACATGCCGTCCTTGGCTGCATGCACAACTGTTACTTATTCACAGTCTGTTGATAGGGTTAGTTAATTTTTTTATGTTTTTAATTAAAATTATTAGTATGGACCTTGCAAAATTTGACTTTAAAAACAAATATAATTTGCTATTTTCTAGCCATTATGAGCCTTTTTACTGAAGCACAAATGGTCAACGATAGAGATATATGCATCGCCCACTGCCCGTGGCATCTCCCAACCAGCGAGCTAGACCAGCAGGACAAAACATCACCAAAAGTGATGCGATTAGAGAGTATATAGACCTGGGATCAGAGCCAAGCTGAGCTGACTGGAAACCTGAAGCTGTACATCAAATGAATAATAGAGGTACAAAGTTTTGAAAGAAAACTTCCTACAAAATATTTTTTGTTAGGAATTCTAGATTTTTCTTTGCTTTAATAATTCTAGCTATTAACCTCTGAGGAAAACCCTAAATTGAAAGAAGTAAGGGTCACTGAAGGCTTTACTACATGGATGATGGTGGTGGGCATCTTACAAGAACTCCTACAGTCGTGGTCAAAAGTATCCATCTAGGGGTGCGCAGGTAGTCAAGTGGTTAAGAGTGCATGCCACATACACAGCAGATACTGGTTCGAATCCTGGCCGGAGGACCTTTGCTGCATGTTGCACCCCCCTCTCTCTCCCATTTTCCAGTCTATCTACAGCCAAATAAAGGTGACTGTGCCTGGG
>OMLP01002531.1:0-10220 GCA_900302685.1 Spondyliosoma cantharus | reverse complement strand
GAGCCTGAGAGGAGCCAGGGGTCGGACGACGGCAAGCTGCGGGAGCCGGGGCGGCAGTCACACGGGAACCACCCGCACCCCCATCGCCAAGCAGAGGGCAGGGAACTGAAGAGGAGATCAGCCGGCAGCAGCAGCACTGACTGTGATGACAGCTGCGTGCTCTAGAGTGGGCGGCCTGTCTGTCGGTCTGCATGTTCATGACTTATCGTGAAAGAGGGACGGTCATCAACACACACCTGTCACCACAGAGTTGAGGCTTCAGACGTTACTGGACCCTTTGTGTTTCACAGTTTGTTCGTCGGTCTTTATTATTGCTGTTAAAAGGGCACGGTGTTGTTGACAGGCCGTACGATTGCGTTCTTTTACTCGCTCTATTATTTGTCGTGCTCCTCTTTTTGTATTTGTGTTAACGTAACGACATAGAACTTAGTTTTATTTGTTTTCATTTTATCCAAGCGGGACTACAATGCACAGTGCACAGAGTCAGAATCATCATGGAGATCATTGAGAACAACTCACTGATGCAGACGCAGATCGTTTCCTTTGTTTCCTTTTACCAAACACATGCCAAAAGCTGTAGTATTCTCATGTAAATGCTTTCTATGAAATAAAGATTAAATTAAGCTCTTTTCATTCATCTGAACACTTTTCATTTGTGTAATCTTTGTTTGAATCCTGTCTGTACTCGGCTTTCTGAAGTGTTCGTCAAAATTAAATAATGTATGTATGCCTTCATCACATCAAGATAATATATAGATTATTGTGTATATTCACACTTACTGTCGACTTTTACTGCTATCCTTTCAATAAAGTTCACCCCATGCTATTAACCAAATGACTCAAGAAAACACAACTACAATATGTTAACCTCTCCAAACCTTTTTCTCTCACGGAGTTCATCATCTGAATCACATTCTCCTCCTTGCCTGTGTTTGTTCTAAGTGCTGCTGTTTGCTATCTGTTCCGTTAAATACATTCATTTCAAATTACCTTGGTCGTTTATTTCTCTCTGATTCTGCTTTTCAGCTCTGTGCTCGAATTATTGACTCAACGTTGCAGTGAACTTACAGAGATTTAAAGTTTACTGTGAGCATACTGAGAAAACACAAGGAGGAAGTGAGCGTTGCTGTGACGTCACCGGAGTTTTTAATGAGTTGAGCGAAGGAATAGACCATATTGCGGGGCACGAGGTCAGCTCCAGGCCAACAGGACACTTAAAATCCTTTGTCACACTTTATAACGTCAAGAGAAACTTACTTTTGATGAAACCAATATTCATTATATCCATATATCCTTAATTTTGTCATTGATCTTAGTGTACTGGAGCAAAACTGTAAACATGATAAGCCCTGTTCTCTGTAGAGGGGATCTTTTGTTTGATCTGTAGATCCTTGTGGGTCTTTAATTTGAACGGTGTGGCTGCCAGTTACCGTGCAACACACGGGGCCTCTACTTGTTTTTTAAAACTTGCTATCACTGTTTGTGGCCAGCAGAGAGCAGCACTCCCTCTAACTGTAGGGAAGTGAATCACGCACACCTGTATGCCCGCTGACATGCCTGTGCTGGATGTATAAATCAAAGGTTTCCAAAACACTTTTCCCTTTGGAGGCCAAAACAGAAGCTTAATGGTGGACAATGGGCCAAAAACAAACATATAAGTCCATTTCAGCCAGTTCAAGAAACTGATGACAACTCAGCCTTGATGGGTTCCTATGAGGAGTCATAATTATGAGATAAATGTTGACTTTTTATTATCTCACAATTATGACTTTGAATCTAGTAATTTCATTCTAATCTTCTAATTCTGGCTTCATCTCATGACTTCAACAATTTATCTCATAATCATGATTTGTGGGAATATTTTACATTTACGGAATATTTTTTTCCATCAAGCTTAGTTTTTGTTCTTTTTTTAATCTTTAACTAAATCGGCTTCCATTAAAAATGACTTGAAAATGACTTGACTTGATTATCGAAAGATAATTGTATTGGTTAAAGAGCATTTTAACTTGTAAAGAAATAACACAGCATAGACAATATTGTATCGTAAAAGAAAGAAACCATGGCATATCACTGTCGATAGAGTAAAAAAGAAAAGATAGAAGCAATTGTCAAGCCCTCATAGCCGCTGCTATTTATGAAGGATACCCTAAATGCTGTGAAGAAAGTGCTAGAGATAACATACATTGCATATACGTTTTTTGTTTTTGCTACACTTTCCTGCACTATGACTTATCTACATCCTCAAGCTTGTCCCAGGCACAAGGAGAGAGGAAGTAGACTTGTTTGAAAGGAACGCATGCGACTAAATCTACACACTGGAGTCATGCTCTCAGCCCAACAACATTCTGTCCAGCAAGATCGAAGACTGTGTTAGTGTTTGTCAGTCTGACCGAAACATTATCACAAACTCTGAGACACGTGTAACAACTCTTTTTAATGTTAATCAAAATAGTACAAAGAAAATAGTACATAGTACTGAAAATACCAATAATCACTTAAGGTTGTGAGAAGAAACAGTACATATTCTGTAAAAGTGTTGCATGCTCAGATCTGATGAGTTTAATAAGAACAAAGTGTCCTCGGGTCACATTTTGGTATCTATGGCTCTGAATTGAAACGCTAACAATATACAGTGAGCTTCTAAAGCATGTGAATAGAAAAAGCATTTAATGTATGAAACGCTGTACAAAAGAAGGTGTGTTTGCTATTATTTAGGTGGCTGAACAGTTGTGAAATATAGTAAGAATACTGCGGTTTAATGGACTGCAAATGTAAATTTAAAAAAGCCTTATTTTCCAATAATGACATTTTTGTAGCCCTTGACGTGACACAGCTTGCTGCTGTTGAAGTCGACCACCAGCTTTCTCAGGCCAGAGTGGGTGGGAGTGAAGTAAATTTTCACCTTGGCATCTTCTCCAGGGCCCACTGAGGAGGTCAGACTGGGGAAAAAAAATATTGAAATATCATATCTGTAACAAACACAAGAGGGACAGTAAACCAACTCCCCTGATTGCATAAATATTTAAACAAGCTCATGACAGCTCTGACTATTTAGGGAGACAATGCAGACGGAGCTGTTTGAACTGCTCAGCAGAAGAGCGAAACGCACCAGAGCTCTGGACTAAGACACTGACCATAAAATTATGGGGGAGCAAACACATCTTGCATCATTAATGCACTCAGAAATCAAAACTATGCTTACGTAAGATAACTGAACTGGCCTCTCCTTACTTAACTCACTTAAATAAATCAAATATATTCATAAAGTTGAGCGCTGGCATTTAATCAGATGTATTCTGTCTAAATCTCCTGTCTGCTCCTGTGAACCCCTGTGCTGCAGTTTCTTTTATCTATCGGGCTGTTGTCCTGACTAAACACTGGCACATCCAGCCAGACATCTGGACGCTGCACCAAGACCAGAGCAACAAATCATTACAAAATACAGCACGTATCGCAAAGTTTGGAAATCAGCTGAAGAAACATCTCTGTGACATACAAATTACGTTTTGTACAAAAAGGCCAAAAGAAGCCAATTAAGTTATTAAAGGCAGAACGGGTTGTGTCGGTGAGCTAGTTTGTTACTCTGTGCTTTCATATATATGGAATGTTTCTTCTTCGTTTCGATAAAAAAAAAAACGTTTAAATGATTAACAAAGAATGTTTCAGTTGCTTCCAATTCACGACGGCTCAGCTGGTGCTCTGTGCGTGACGAGAGAATAATAGCTTCTAGGGACTCATCCAACCTCTCAGAGATGACGTGTCCACCAGTCAGGTTGGCCCCCTCGATGCTGAAGCAGCATGCCTCCAGCGGCTCTGGCAGAGGGTTCTGTATGGTGATCTCTGCAGCCAGCTTCCGATTCTCCTTCGGTTCACCCAGGATCTGCAAAGCACAGCCGCCGCTTGGTGTTACTTGGTGACAGTCTCAAAATAAGTGCAACACACGTGTGCTTGTGCCAAATAGTAAATACTGTAGGTCCCGAAGGTCAAATATCATGCTTACTATAAAATGTTTAGCTGCTTGCCGAGAGCAGTATAACTGCCACAACCTTACAGAAGTCCTGACAGCTTGTTTGAAGGACCAGTTTCTGAATACGGGCTGTGTGCAGTACTCTGTGGATTGGGTGTTTCCATACTTTCACAGACTTTTTATGGCACTCAGACCTGCTTCATTATTAAAAACTTTCAACAATATGGGACCATTCTTGAAAATCCATGTAAAATGATCCTAAAGCACCTATCCCAGCCTAGCCCGAAGTACATTCGAAGCTGTCGTTGAACCATTTGGAGTACAGACATGTGTTTGCGTGTCTTCTGAAAGGTTACAGTCAGAATCGCTGTAAGTGCTTCTGTTATTGATCTATGGGTATTCGCTATTTCGTCACATTTATGCATTAAATACTGTTTAATGAAAAAACATAGTGTCATGATTAGTTTTTTATTATTATTTCTAATAAATTTTCAAGACTTGTGTTGACCTTGAATTTACATTTAATTTGACTTTTTTCACCATCGTCAGTGATAAGTTAATAGCCACATACTCTCTTTTTCTCTTCCTCTTTTCAAAGTCGATGCTGTTATTGCAGGTCACTGTACTGTACTCACTCTGACATTGATTTCTGGATTGTCCAGCACAATGGTCCTCAGTGCCATGATTGGCTGTCCACCGGAGTAGTCCAACAACAGAGCTGCCAGGCGGATTAAGTTTTCCCCAGTGATCAGGCTACCATACTTGGAGTAGTTCAGCCTTAGTGGAACTCGCCTTTCTGGAAGAACCCACGCAGTATATTTAATACTCACAGTGAAAAGTGTAAAAAGCATCAACACGCGACAACACCAGATGACGACTCGGCTCACCTGCTCCTGGGGAGAGTTCAACATTGAGCAGGTCTTTAAAGCCACAGTTCTCTCCCAAGATGCCGTTGTAGGATATGGCGCAGGATCCAAACACCAGGCGGCACTTCTTCTGGCTCTGAGTGTTGTTGGTAACCACGGCGAACACATCGAAGTCACAGCCCTTCCTCAAGTCTGAACCGACCTTGATAGTGAGGTGTAAGCCTTGATCCTGCTCCTGCTGTTTGAGCAGCTTGTTTTGGTGGTTGGCCTTCTCGAAAGTAGCTCGCTCTTCATCCGAGCCTGGCAATTTGTGGAAGCAACAAAATCACACACTTCAGTCAAGTGCAATACAATTCACACGACACATTTCCTGTTATACTAAAGGAGCGTACATCTGACCTTCTTAAACAAAGGAAGGGACTTTATTTACATTAAGATAAATAAGAGTCCTGATAGGGTATGTAAGAACTTACACAGCAAATGATCTTGATATGACCCGCTGGTAATAGAGGAGGTTCGTATATACAAGATACGGTCATGTTTGTGGTGCATTGTAATTTATGAGCAACTTGAGGGATGTTTAGTTAAGTCTGTCTACCTTCATTGTACTTGTAGAGATGAGTGATGTCCTCTCTGGCGTCACTGCCCACACTCTTTGTGCTGATCTTCTGGCCCACCACTGAAGTGTTGGTGACTTTGGATTGGCTGCCATCTGCTTTCTTCATGAAGTAGTCGACATCAGCGTTGACCTCAGCAAAGACGAACGGGGCATCATACTTGAAAGTGAGCTCGCCCTCCTTGATGGCCCGGACAGGGACCGGCCCACAGCAGTACACTCCTTAGGGAAGGGAACAATGTGGAGACAAAGTTGATCAAACCAGCCAAATTGGTGAGGAATTGGCTTGTTTAAAAATGCTCTCATTGGATCCTTCAGCGCAGCTTATTCATTACCGTGGCTCTTCTCCTGAGGTGTAGGGTCACTGGCCTGCCAGCCATTAAAAACAGGGGATTTAAGGTCAGGCCTGGTCATCCAGTTCTCCACCCAGCAGTGATAATTCCTATAGACATGATACACACCAACATCACATCGTGCACTTTCTGTTTTGGCACATCTCACAAACAGGACTATCAAAACTGCAGCAAACCTGTTGACTATTGAACTTTATTGCATATGCTTGCCATCTGTGGATCCATATATCATATGATGACCATGATGATGTTGGGATATGTACAGCACAAAGAAATCTTGTCTTCCTGATAAGCTTTGACAAACTTGTGGGTAAACTCATGTGTTTATGTTGATGTTAGACTTTGTTGTTGCTAATACCTGAAAGCTTTTCTATTGGCTAACTTTCTCTGATTAGTGGGAAGGCCAATCAGGTCTGGTTCCTTCGTTCCAGGAAGACTCTAAACAGTCAGGTTGTTCTCTTTCTCCCATTGCATTGATCTTACACAAGCCTCCTCCTACTGACATACATAAAACATATGAGCACTTACCAGATCATTTCTCTGGATCTCATGAGAGCTCCCTTTTCATCGATGTATTGTTCAATCACCAGGTTGCTGTTGGTGTCGTGGGCTGAGTTGAAGTTAGTGACCACTCGGCAGGGGATGCCGAGGGCTCTGGAAACTAAAATGGAATAAAAACAGCTTACATGAATATTGCAATACTAGAGGAGGAGCAAAATTGATATTGTCATGTCAGTGTTGGTAATGTTGTTGTGCATGGTAGGGACGAATCAAATGTGTTTCCTAGTGATAAGCTACCAGGCTCTGTTTTGCCCTATCTTACCTGTACAGGCCACTGCAGCAAACACCCAGCACTGTCCGTAGCAAACAGGCATACAGCTTTGTCTGTCCCAGCTGCGCAGGATGTCCACACTGCCCCTCCAGAACAGAGGGCTGACACCTCCGGTATAGTCATTTGACCAGTTTCCCTTCAACACCCCTTTGTCATCATTACAATTCACCTAGCAGGCAAAGGAAAGAAGTGTTTTTTGGACATAAAAATCCAAGCTAAACCCATCTATGCCCATCTAACCCAGCTGAAGTAGATGCAGATAGCAGAAATGACTCACCATGGCACTCAGCACTCTGGAAACATAGGTGGGAATTCCCCTCTTTGAGCAGTCTTTGCCAGGATATTTCAGACATTTAGGATTCATATCCAGAATCTTCAGACAGATATCCAGGATCCCACTTTCAAACTGTACAGAGAATTAAGTATTACTGCTGATTAATTGTTTATCATTTCCAGAAGTAACAAAGTGGGAAAAAGTGAGAACAAAGGTTGGATGTCCAACAGGTGCGAACACACAGCCTTTCAGATGTCCTATTATCAGAAAGACTTTCCACTGTCAGATATTAGGAATGTGCAGTTGTGCAAAGCATTTCACTGGATAAGTGGACATTATCTTGGTTATCAGAATAAGTGTGATGAACTCACAGTATGTGAGTGAGACAAAGTGTCGGTGTTGGTGTTGGTACCTGGCCAAAGTTCCAGGGAGTCGGTACGGGATACTTGGAGCTGCCTCGAAAGATGATTCCATCCTGAGATAGCACATACTCTTCCAGACTCCGCTCATCGTCCATATACACTCTATCTCCTGTTGCCCAGATAAATCACAAACAACACAATCAATGTCATAATGCATGTCATTAGTGGAACATGACGGGTATAGTATTGGTTTTAAATGCTTGGGAACTAGAAAAACATCATGCAGGGGAGTTCATTCACAGCACTTTAACAGAGTTTTAAATGTTGACTTAACTTAAAAGAAAATTTTGTCTCTTTGGGAAATTCGCTGTTTCTGTTCAACCTTAAACTACAGCCAGAAGCAAGCTAGCTCAGTTTAGCATGAATACTTGAAACAGAGGGAAACAGCTGGCCTGGTTCTGTCCCAAGGTAACCAAACCCACCTGCAGACACCTGTAAGTTCACTACTTAACATTTTGTATCTCATTTCCGAGCAACCTCATGGTGACTTAAGGACTTCAGGAAGAAACAACCTGTGTATAATATGTTGCCAGCAAGTCAGCATGTTTATTAGCGGGCTTTAGAGGTGCTGGTAGGCAGACTGTTATCTTCAGACAGCATCAGGCTGTTTCCTTGTTTCCAATCTTTAAACTAAGCTAAGCTAATTGGCTGCTTTCTGTAACTTTCTACCTACCAGAAGGATATGAAATTGATCTTCACATTAAAACAATAATAATTTTCCCAAAACTGTTGCTTAGAAAATCACAAAATAATTACTGAAGCAAAACTTCTACCATTCGCCTATATGAATATCACATATAATAGAATAGGGCCATTGTAATACAAAAATAGAGCCCTGACTTTTTTTCCACAATTCTGACTTCGAAAAAAAAGTCACAATCTGAGAAAAAAGTCGGCATTGAGAATAGAAAAGTCACTAAACTATTTTTTTTTTTTTTCACTAATCCTCCTCAGTGAATATCTCTTGTCATAAACCCACTGTGAAATGAAATCTGATCTTCAAGGCACTTAGCAGCCTCAGATTGCAACACAAGATACACTCCCTGACAGTTTGATGTACAATCTGTTTACCCACCTGGACACCAAGGGTTAAAGAGCAGGATGAACTCAATCCGCCCCGCTTGCCCCAGGGTCAGGGTGTAGCGGCCTATAGGTGCGTCTGGGGGCGAGCAGATGGAGAGGGTCGCCGTGTCCCCGGGGGGGCTGGTGACAGCGGCACTCCAGCGGGAAGTGTCAATGACGGCGGACAGACCAAAGGAGGCCCTGGTGCAATTCTCCTCAGAGGGTTGAGGACCTGCATGTAACAGTAAACGTGGTTAGAGACTACATGCGGGTGACAACCAAGAGATTTTTGATGAAACATTTGTGTCTGGGGAGTGGAAAGGGTTCATTTTCATCAAACCATTTTCCCAACCCTGCCTAAATTTAGTTCAAACATCTCTGGAATCTGCTCTCATGCATGGTCAGCGCAACTTTGTAATAGCTCCTAATTATGACCTAAACTGAATGGGACTCAACGCGACTTCAGTTCTCGTTTGATTTAAGTTTGATTTAATAACTTGTTTTCGCCTCAGTCCAAAGACTACATTCCTTTGTATCTTCCACTCAGTACAGCCAACTAAACCAAGGACAGGCTTTTTGACCACTTCCTTCTCAGCGGGTGGGATTAACTTTCATGCTCCAATCCATCTAAATGTACTTGACTTTCAATGGTTGATAATGTTATCTATGATTATACACATGCTTTCCTGTTGGCAAGCAATACTTCCTATTCAAACAGTTGAATATGAGAGCAAGTAACAGCTGTCTTATCATTCTCTATATGAGAAGTTTATCCAAATATGAACTGAGGAGAAAAGATAGATACGTTTTCAGTATTTTTCATGTGTATTGTGAAAGCAAATACATGAGAATACAGTATCTGCCACTACCAAGAATAGTAGTTAAGGCCTTTTCCAGCAGCAGAACAATAAGGGAGTAGCTGAGGTTAACGGTGGAAAAACCAACAGAAGATGTTGCTACTGTAAGTTTGCTCATTGGGAAAGCCAGCAGCAGTATTGCTGGCCACTTCAAAATTACTTCCTTTTCCTTTACTGCTACTTTCCCCTCTCATCTTAGAAATCACAATAGGTGGCAAAGAAAACACCGGCAGCAGAAAAACACGGTGGGTTCAGATGTGAACTTAATTTCCTAAATGAGAAGAGCTACCACAATGTTTTTCCTTCATTATAGGATCATTATGAAAACATGTTTCATGCTGTGAAAGCTTTGTTCATGTACCTTTCTGAATGTTTTGATGTAGGGCCTTAAAGTAATATTTTTAGGCTAATATCCCGATAAAGATAATTTGCCCAGCCCTTTCTGGTGCAGAGTAAATGAGTATTTTGCTAAGTTTAAATTAGTTTAAATATTCTGTGTGTATGATATCATAAGTAAAGAGGTAAATGAAGAAGTAGCACCTGTTTCTACAATGCAGTCAAGAGAGCTGAGTCCTGGTTGGTAGTTTCCTGAACGGAGGTACAGACTGATCGTGAATGTTTGGCCTCTCCTCACGATCAGGCGGTCTGCACCGTTGAGATCAGTATGATGGTCCAAGTTGTTGAACTCACACTCCAGGTTCCAGCGTTCGATGTCCAGAGCTTGAAAAAAAAACCACAGAAAACTTAAAGGAGACCTTTTATGCTTTTTTTTAAAATTATTTTCTCCTTTCCTTTAGTGTGTTATAAAGTTTCTTATGCATGGGAAAAAAGTTAAAAAGGTCAAAGTCCACACCAACAGGAGCTCCTTTCTCCCACAGCAAACACTGCTCTCTCTCTCTCTCTCTCTCTCTCATATATATATATATATATATATATATATATATATATATATATATATTATAAATGCA
>OMLP01002529.1:9634-22784 GCA_900302685.1 Spondyliosoma cantharus | reverse complement strand
TTTATATCTGACATACTACAGTTTTACTCTATGTTTTGCTTTTAGGCCCTGTAGAAAAAACTGGAGAGAACCAAATTCTCCTTGCTTTGAAGAAACGGTCTCACCATAAAGGTCCAGCACTTAAATGGAGCTACAGAAACATACACACACACACACACACACACACACACACACACTTGCGCTCTCTTTCTCCCCCTTTGGCTGTCAGACAGTGTGGCTGTTTTATCGCTGTGTGAAATTGCTTTGGAATGAGCCTGATGGTAGGCAGAGGACAGCCACAGATGTTTGGCCATGGTCGCTGTATGTGGGTATGTGTGTACTGTAGATGTGCGCATATATGGATGTGTGTGCGTGTATGTTTGTGATTGAACGTGTGCTTGTTAATGTCTGCGTGTGATTGTGTGCCTTTGCTTGGCTAAGAAGCAAATAGGGCTGGGTTAGTCCCATTAGTCCCAGTGATTAGGGAGTGTCTGTCATGTCGGACTCCAAGCGTGATCAAGCTGCGGCCTGGTAAACACTGAACTAAGACTTATACGCATGCAACACCAACTCTTAAAGGCAATATTTAGTTGCAGTCAGCAGGGGTGCAAACGGCCACATTTTTATATTTGCTGTCCTCCTTTATATACATCTGTTCTTTTGGAGTGATTGGACACATACAAGCGCATGTGCCAAGGTCAGTGGGGTGACACAGCTGAGGTTGTTGTGATTGGGTTGTACAGTGCAATTTTGGCACCCACTTTGGCTTAAAATTGCACGCTAATTTTATGCTGCTCAGTCAAATGCAATCACCCAGAACAACATTTGTGGTTTTAACTGGAATAATTTTTGATGCACATAGTATCTATGTATTTTGTTTGAGCCCTTGACATGTCTTGATAATCATGAATTAAAGGAGATCTACACACTTATCAAAGGAGCAATACATGATAAATTGACATTACAACATCAATGTTTTGTCTGCTTTTGCCTGTTTGTCAAAGCACTTTGTAAACTCTGTTTTTATAGGTGCTACATTAATTAAGTTTAGTATAATGTATCATTATGTATTGTGTTGCAGAAATAGCTACTGAAGTTAACCAGCTTGCCACAGCCCATCCCGATCTAAAGCTCCTGTGCTAGCAGTGTAAACGCTAACACTCCGCTGGTCCACGAGCTCCCAGTCAGAGCCGCTAGCTGCATAGCTTACTGAGCTAAATAGCAAACAGCAGCTTCAGATAGCAGCAGTCTTCTGTGACTCAGGTGATATGCTGCCCCCTATTTGTTGAGTATGAATTTTGACAGCTAGCCAATTGCACTTTTGAGAGCACATGAAATTGTCGCTGCACGCTGGAAAGATATGCAATCTACCGCAAGGCCTCAGGGAGTCATTTTCCATTATTGGATGTTGGATTACATTTTTTGTAATCGCTCGCTAATCCGGCCACAACAGTCTGCTTCAATCACGCTGAAAGTTCTACTTCGAAACACATTCAAATTTTATTCTAGGTGAAAGGGGCGAGTTCAGCTGACATGAGAGGGCTTTTTTTTGCTATTTTCTTGTCATTTTGGAATCAGCTTTTGTGCTGGTGCCAACTCAAGCCACAAAATTGCTCTTTGTGCTTGTGTTTGTGATAAGAGGCTGTCTGAGCAGGCAGAAATGTGGGTGCAATTTCGTGCCAAAACAAGTACCAGAGACGCACTGCGATCTGCATAAACACTATCGCAGCTGCTCCACTCCAACCACCTCGGCCCGAGCATGTGCTTTTTTTGGAGCCATGAAAATACTAAACAGGTGTGTGCTCAACAAAAGCCTCACATCTGACGAGAATGACATTTTGGCTTCATTTGGGCCATCAGCCCAAAAATAAAAGGTTCTCGACTCTTTCCGTCACACCCGGTGCATCTAATTTTAGTATAAAAGTCTCCAAATGATGTCTGCGACACATATGCTACAGTATCCTGTTCCACCTCCTTGAAGTGATTAAAATTGTAAAATAACTATAATGTCACCATGACATGCACAAGACTGATAAATGGTATGCTAAAAGCAAGAGGAGAACAGGACAATAAAATTGCTAGTCTACTCATAAAGAAAAAGCATCTGCCATGTGTTTGTCTCTGTAACATCCTCCCTGTGAAAGCTTTTATATATTGTAGTAAAGTTAAATGAAAATAAATGAAATCCTAAAACGCTTATATAACTATAAAAGTGCCTCTTTTAAGCGATTTGACAGTGTGCATGCATTTGCATGTTTGACACAAGAAGGGTTTTTAAAGGGAGAACTTTGTCGCAGCTAAAAGGGGTAAAAGCTACATTCAAATCACCACCCCAGAGGTAAGACATGATTTGCGGCGCTAATGGTTTCCAACAGTTGGCCTCTGACACCCGCCCACCACAGCCCCGTTGTATGTCAACGCGCAGGCTTATTCTCCAGTCTCGCTGCATTAATGACAAAAACAGCGATCGAGTAGGAAAAAAAAAGAGATGTGACATGTAGTTGGCCCTTGAACTCACCGATTGTGCCGAGAAGGACGTCAGTAGATATTCTGCTCTCTTGACTGTGTCTGAGGAGAGAAAATAAGAGCGAATTACACACAGAGCAAGAAATGGAGATGATGTGAGGACAGAAAAAATAGGTGTGTGACAGAAGGGCAGGGAGGGGAGAAGGAATGAGAGACTGTATGAATAAGTCAGTATTCTATTGAGGAGTGGAGTGAGTTCATATTCTTCTGACAGAATGACTGGATGGACAGATAAACACCTGATAAAGTGAGTGAGTCCTGTAGTTGAGGGTTGAATTGACAGAATGAAACACCGAACAGCCCCACGATTAATTAAAACACCTAGTTGAGTAACTGGATGAGTTCATATCAGTGGCGAAGAATAATTACAATCTTTTACTTTAGTTTAAGTACAAATACAGCAAGCAAAAGTCATGTTTTGAAAATGTACAGAACACAGCTTTTGTACACCGGAAGTTTTTACAGGTGTGTAGGAGGAGACCAAGGGCCGACAAAATCAAGAAAAAAACCTGCCTCTCCCGCACACTGTCCACTTCACTTACTAATAAGTGATATCAGACGACCTAACGATGGTCTGAGTACCGAAACGTTGTCGGTAAACTTATTTGCAAGTGAAGTGGACAGTGTGCAGGAGTTTTTTTTTTTTTTTTTCTTTTCAGCTGTACAAAAATTTGTCGCGACTCGAGCTGTCAAATTAAATGCAGTGGAGTAAAACGTAAAACATTTTCCTCTGAAATGTGTTTGAGTGGTGTGTGAGTGAAAGCGGCGCACTCAAGTACAAGTACCTGAAAATGTGTTCAAAATTCAAATCGGAGTATTACATTTCCATTCTACCACTTGTCAATATGGTGCAGCGGCGACTCATTAATGGACTCATCCACACACACACCGATTCATCTCATATCATTGCCTCGACTTATTACCGGTTGATTAGGTGAGTGGATAACGTTATTGAACGCAGGCCTCGCCGAACAAGTGAGGGGAGTAGCCGATGAGCGAGCAATGCGCAGACGAGTCCGCCTGACTGACAGCAGAGCGAACGGCAAAACCCCCTCTGAAGTGAAACTCAAACATGCAGAACTCGAGAAGGAGCAGATAGTACAGGTAAGCAGGCGCCGCAGCAAGAGGCAGAGCAAACAAGAAAGACGCGGGGAGACTGCACTGCAAGACAGACAGCGAGGCGCAGGAGAGGGGAGCGAGCGAGCAGATAAAAGAGGAGTGATGGAGAGCATATCTCCAGGCAGCGACACAGGGAATTACTGTAATAGTTTCTGTCACTCCCCTTCTCTGTCATCCCTCGTTCTCTCTCTATCTCGCCCTCTCTCGTCTTTGTCCCAGCACAAACGCGCCTTTCACAGAGGAGTGCATCTTCTCGCAAAAGCACTTCAGAGGCTGATTCTGTTCGTATATCACTGTGTGCGTGTGTGTGTGTGTGTGTGTGTGTGTGTGTGAGAGAGAGAGAGTAGAGGGACTATGTTGTCTGTGCCTACCTGATAAAATCAATGAAGAAATTCATATTCAGAAACAAAAAAGAAAAACCTTCACCTGCCTTCTCATCGTGTAAGTGAATGCAAGGCGTACAGGGGTGAAGGTGTTCATGTGACTCCATTTCAGTGTTTTTACTCAGTAGATCAGTGAATAAATGCAAATTGTGTGTCGTCCCTTTTGTCTGCACATCAATTCACTAAGTTGAATCTGTCAAAATGTGTTTAAAAAAGTTTTAATAAAAAAAAGTTAGATGATTGTATGAATGTACTTTGGTGTATATGTTTTTTATCTGCTGCCAGCTGCTGCTGTTCAGGGTCAACTAGATAATGGTAATTATCTCTTTCTTATAAGAACTTCCAGCAATTTTAGTGTTATTTTGTCAGGAGCCAAACTATAAGTCAACTCTAAATGTAGCCTGGTCAGTTTGTAAAATTTAATTTCAAATCAAGCATTTGCAATGAACAAAGCACGTCCACGGGGGTGTTTTCGATTGCAAGGGGCTCAGGGTTCTTCCCGACATTAGATGTTTAACCAAACACCCTCCTACAACCGCTCACAAACAAAGAAAAAAACTAAACCTTGAGGCCTCTCTGCTCCAGGATTGTAAACTAATACTAGTATGGACTAAAACAGCAGCTTGTTTGGAAACCTTCTATTAAACTAAGAAATATCTCTATAAATATTTCTTCTTAAGAAAACACATGAATCTGTCTTCATTCAGACACCATTTGATCACAACATCTCCCTGCAGACTCTAAACACCAAAGACTTTCTGACAAGATTCATTATCACATATCATCTGCTGCAAAAAGCATTTTCTAGACTTCATTCACTAGTCTTTTCTGATTTAAGTCGTTTTTCAGGAGTTTCCAGAGGTGGCGAGTCGCGCTGGACACCCCTGAATTGCATGTTGTAGCCCAAGTCCTCCACTTTGTACAAATAAGGAGGAGGCAACGTTGCGCCACGGCTCTCGAAATGCGATGCAGTGCTGCCAGAATGCATTGCACGGCTGCTTACATAAGACAACAGATAGGAAGCTTGGCAATGTCGGATCCTCTGGATCCGTACTAAATGGTAACTTAAGCCTGGTTAAATGGTGCGATAACAATGTTAACACGCTTGTTTTAAGCATTCGCAATAAACACGAAACATAGTTGAGGCCGATCACAGAAGTCTGTGGTCACAAACCATTGTATTAGACAAACAGTTAAGTTATTATAATTCATTGTGAGGGGGAAATTAATGTGAGCGCTAACTTTCATGGCAATTCATCCAATGGATGTTGAGATATTCCAGTTTTGACCAACGTGGTGGACCAACAAATGACTGTGACATTACCTTTCATAGAAGTGTGGCCGCTAGCATGGAGGACAACCAAAACTTCAATGAAATCAGTGCATGAGGTGCACAATGTGCATGACATTTTATTTATATTTTATGATATTTACCCTTGTATTTAAATGTATTATCATCAAGATATGACCTTATACTGTTTAAATGAAAGCGTCTCCTCAGCTCTTCAACAGAGTAGCGACTATCATGAGTAATTCATCTGTAAATACACATGTAAAAACATTCAATTATATACTATTCTATGTGAGTGTGTGTGTATGTGTGTGTTCAAGGGTGACCCTTACACTTACCTATTCCCTCTCCGTCATCCCAGAAGAGCGATCCTTGAGCAGTGCCGCTGTCGCTCAGGGCAACGATCAGTCCTAAAGGATTCTTCCGACTGAAACAGATGAGGGTAGAGGGGGTTATAGCATATTGCTAAAGGACAACATCTATTTATACCTGCTGCTGAGGACAAATACATTAACATTCCTGCTGGGGGCCTCCACCTGAGCTCACCACTGCTGGAACACTTATCACCCTACAACTCTCTCTCTCTCTGTCTCTCTCTCTCTCTCGGTCCCACCGCCGCTTTCTTTAACACACACACTAATGGTCATAGGTGACATTCAACTTTACTGAGTGTCGGTCATACATGGCAAAGTCTTCGAAACAGTCAAACACAGCAGCAATACACACTAAACTCCTGTGACACCCCATGTCTCTACACAGGCACAGACAGACACACATGCACCAAACACACAGGGCGCTGACCTGTGTCTGTGAGCTGTCATGATGTGTCAGCCATGATGTGTCAGCCGTGATATGTGCGCACACTCACCTGAGGACTGTATTGAGCTCTGCGTTCTGCCAGGGTATGATATATCCTCCTCTGATATGGAGATTGATATGCTCCAAGGGGGTGTTCATTGTCAGCGTTTGGCTGCGCACTCCTATGTCTTTGGCCTGATGGAAGCAGCAATAATTACATACTATTAAAGTACAAGAAATCATAGACGTAGTTAAACTTTGATTCATTTTATTCAACGATTCCTCTGTGGGAAATTGGCTTTTGTGCGGCGGTAAATCACAAAGTGTGCAGTAAAATATACGTCATCCGCAAAAGGTTAAATTTGAAACATTTCAGCAATTTATTACACGTCAAAAGAAACTTCCTTTCTTTCCCCCCCAGTATTCTCCATTTTTGTCCTCAGCCCCTTTCCGTTTGGTGAGGGGACAAGTTTAATAGAGGTAACCACTCCCC
The DNA here is from genome assembly GCA_900302685.1 of Spondyliosoma cantharus. Classification (NCBI taxonomy): domain Eukaryota; kingdom Metazoa; phylum Chordata; class Actinopteri; order Spariformes; family Sparidae; genus Spondyliosoma; species Spondyliosoma cantharus. Next base: position 16,195 of record OMLP01002529.1, on the reverse strand, counting down.
TCCTCCATCCCTGGGCCAGATTGATGCTGCTGTTTCTCGTGCTTTTGTTTGGCTTTATGATGGCTGTCTAACAGATGGGGAGTCCCCTAGCTAGAAAGAGACAGAGCGATTGGATGTTTGTTTTTGTCATCAAGGCGCCTTCTGCTGTTGTTGAGCTGCAACATCTTTAATGATGTTGTCAAAGAATGTTGTGTCATTTGGGTTTTTGGTCCTAATTGTGTTTTTTTTTTGTTGTTTTTTTACACAGTTTCATAAAACACCTTTGGCACAAGATAAGAGGCACAGACATACTTTCATATAAGTAAATGCAAAGTATAGTGAGATGTGTTTTACCTTTACAATAATAAGTACTATTGTCATTATTTATCAGTGCTATCCACTGTACCGCCTCATTGTATTGGTGTATTTCTAATTGTTTTCGGTTATTATGAACTTGGACTCACCGTGTAGAAGTCGTACCAGCGTGCATTAGGAACATAGCCATCCACAGTTGTGACTCCCTGTCAGTTAATCCAAAGAATAATATCCATCAAATCATGCAGGAAGACAGGGAAAGAGATGGGTATACACGATATGATATACATATATACATTATATATATATACATATAAGTATATGTGTGTATGTGTGTCTATACCTTGGCAAGGGCAGGGGTGATGAGGAAGGCAGGTCCCCAGAGGAACTGCTTGTGGACTCCATAGGTATTTTTATCATCCACAAACCTGGGACACACCAAGCACAGATGAAATTAAGTCTGACTGCAAAAAATAAAATAAAAAATCTCTCCTGCGTGCTCAGCCCAGACAACTGTTCAAGCTCCCATTCAGAATTGAATGGTTTGAAGATGCAAGCCAAATAACCCTGCCAGACTCACCCTGCCAGCTCCTTAAAAACCATCTGTGACTTTAGAAGAGTCTCTTAAAATTAACCAATATGTCTCTCTTTTTTTTTTTCTTCTTCTTCATACAGTTCAACTCGTTCACATCTGGGAGCTGCCAAGTGAAGCCACAGTCAGCTATGGTTGGCCTCTGAACAGTCTCGCCGGGATTAAAGCGGAGTGCCTTGTGCCTTGCTCGAGGGCTGCTTAATGCCGCTCCCGTGGCAGGGAAGACACTTCTAATCGTTCTCACCCTGTCAAGTTATTCAAATGAGCAACAGCTAATGAGAGAGGCTTGGTGGCAACATTTCCAAAACAAGATGAAAATGAGTCGGGCATTAAAACAGAGTGGTGCTGAAAACGTTTTGGAATGAAAGCTTTACCTAAATTGTTTTTAGTCCTGAAACCATCACTTGTAATACCCTGCATGCCAATGAGAAGCAGTGTAGTATAAAAGCAGGCGACACGATCCATCCAGGCACAAAAAAAAATGATTTGATTGAGTCATCACATGTAATGTTTGAGCCACGATGTGCGATGTGCGATGTGCGGTCTGTGCTTACTCATGCAGGAGTGGTCTCACTACTGTGCTTCCTTTGACATGAGCCTCATACATCAGTGTGTACAGGTAGGGCAGGAGGGTGTATCGGATGTTCAGGATGTCCCGGGAAACGTTGGCAAAGCGCTCATCCCAAGCAACAGGATCTTGTCTCTGATGGACAAAGAATGTGAAATACAGACAGGTAAACCGAAGTGAATCATATCCTTAAAAAAAAGGGGTGATTTTGGCCTTTTTGCTGTGGGGAAAGTTAGCGCTCACATTTTTACCTCCTTAGTCATGTTGCTATGGCTGTCAGATGCAGTTTGCAAGCTGGCAACAACCTTCAACAAATTATATTTGCCGCTGACAGATTTCATCACCTAGCCAGCTAACTGAGCTAATGTTAGCTACAGCTAGCTGGTGGAAAAAGGTGTTCACTGCTGACTGTTTCATGTTCACAGCTCCGACCAGGGTTTTCAATATTCACCTGATGACTGTATAGATGATATTGTGTTAAAAAGACTGAGTGTAAAGCTATTAAAATGTGAACTGTAACCCCACTAGCTAATGTAGTCAGTTACAGGACATGCTAACAATTGCACCTAAGGGTAGAGTGATACATTCACTGTTCTATGATTCCTTACATGTTTGTCATCAGGTTTTGCTTTTTGAAAGGCTTAAAAAACAAACAATACAACCGTCCAAACTCTCTATTACAGCCACATACACTGCTTATGGACGCAAAGAAACCTAGAAACTAGTAACTGTAAATAGGGGATTTTTTTAATTTGTAATTTGGCCGGTGGTCGTAACTAATCCCTCCTATATCTAGCAGCACAGATGCTACTGAATGATCATAGAAATACGATAGGAATATTACAAAAATGCTGCAATGTGCGACCAAGACCACACACTCTCCTGTCATTTTGATTGTGAAGGTGGAATTACTCCATGGTCGCTGCCACGGATTTCTCAATACAATGGTTTCTAATAGATTCTAATGAGAAAACCTCAGTCAGATAAAGGATCAATGCATCTGGCGGATCTAACTAAGCAACCCCTCTCCCCCTGCAGTCTCTCTGCTACTGGGGGGGTGGAGAGGGGGACAGCAGGTTAACAAGGGGGATGCATTTATGCCCCCCCCAATCAAATGGATCACTGGTTATGGTTTGACTGGACTAGGCGTGAGAGGTGTTTAGTTTATCAGCTGGTAAGTTGAAATAACTGGGGAAGTGGAATGCAAAAGGTAAAAAAAAAACAAAAGAAAACCTGTACAACATCCACTGACTTGACTTTTCTCATCTTGTCATTGTGTTTGCAGCGCTGTCTTTGCAACTTTAAATGTTTCTGTGCGTGAAGAGGGACTGGCGGCAACACTTTTAGCACGCCAGAAAAAACTCAAATGTCCTGCGTGCATTTATACTGACAAATGATGCCCCGGCTACTCTGTCCCACTCTGTACTGACATTTGCCTCATTTTAATTGGCAACAAGTGTCCCCTTAAGAGACAAGGACAGAAAACGAGGACGCGGTGTACTGTCATTCTGTTGATATGGGCCAATCTAAATGTATTAGCTCATTTTCTGGAACTGTATTGAGGACAATAATCAGTCTGGTCAAGTAAACGCTCACATACACACACACGCACACGCTCATTATGATTTTTCATCTAGAGCGTGTCAGCGCCATTTACTCCTCCCTATGATACCATGTCTGTTTTAATGTGACTGTGTGTGTGTGTGTGTGTGCATGTGTTTCGTCAGACTCCTTTTAGTGCTTCGCGCGGGTAGGTGTGAATATGTGTGCATGCGTCCGCTGTCTTTTTAATTAAAGACTAAAAAAAAATCACAAGATATTATCATACAAGTCATCTCAGAGACCAATAAAATGCCAGATATTTTCTTCCCAGCTGCAATTTAGCTGGGTCAGGTTTGATAATAGTTATTAACTGTAGCCCAGTGGTTACTAAGTACAGGCCTAACAGCACATGATTGAATGCAGAACATTTCCATTACCGTATGACCTAAGGAGTTTACCAGATTATCATTTAATTTTCTGTGGAAATTGACAAGATTGTAATTATCTGGAAACCCAGGCGTTCTACCTGCCTCCCTTTTTAGTAACCCTCCTTTTGCCCCCTAATGTCTTACAATCAGATGTGTTCACTGCAAAGTAATTACCATGCTAAGTTGAAAGTGTGCCTCTGTGTGTGGAAAAGAGAACGGAAAACAGAGTGTGATCAAATGAATTTCAATGAGTGCGTATGAGCTTATTTGACTGAAACAGTTCTACTGTCCAGCCTGAGCCAGATTTGTCCCCACAAAATATCAGGTTTCTGAGGCTTGATTATTTTCAAATGTAATTTATTTATTATTAATTCTTCTCTTTTTTGTCTCATTTCAATTCCAATCACATGTGTCATGTGTTGCGAGCAGATATACTATGCCCGCTGACAAGTAGGAAGACGGACTGACTGTGGCATTGAATTATCCTGTCGAGGTAGTAATCAGTTTTTATTAAAAAACTTGCTAATAGTAAGCTCCTTAAAATCCCATATTATTAGATGAAGAAGAATGCCTTAAGGAAACATAATGACTCTATTTACGACTACTGCAGTGTTGAGATTGCGATGCTATTCTGACATAGCCTGAAAAAACACATTATCTCTACAGAGACACACTGCACATTGCTAATGCTGATCAGAAGCAGGTGACCACTGTCACTAGCTGCCGTGAGTACAGCGTGCACAGGCGTGTCCGCCACCTTGGATGGTGAGACACGGCAACATTGCTTGGACACAAAACTACAGTTAATCTGGAAGTTTGATTACATTTAATAATTAATAATTGTTAGTACTGTAGTGTACTAGCATTTTGTTCAATTCAATTCAAAGGGGCTTTATTGAGATGGAAATTATAAGAACAATATTGCCAAGTGGAAAAGTCTAAACATCAACATGAACATCAGAAATAAACTATGCAATATAAGTTATGCTACGAACAACAATGAACAATGCGCCCGTCCGAATAATCATTAGCAAATGTAACCATAACCGTAAACCAACGTGACAAATTACCAGATCTAATGCAGTTCTGCATGTGGTTTATCCAAATGGTTGTTGCTGAACCTAGCTGTCTAAGATGCCGGACGTAAATTCACTGCTCACTTTGAGTAGTGACAGCCACAAACCAAAAGACACTGTCAAGCTAGCATTAGCGTCATGACAACCACTGGGCTATGGTGACACTGCAACGATCAATAAAGTGTGTGGATGTCTTTTTGTGTCAGCATCAAGGGGGTTTATAAATCTAGCACACGACTGAATGGTCCACTTTGTAAGACAGTTTTTTGAGGTCTCACTCTCAAATCATAAAATACTCGACTCTTGGAGATGGTGGCAAGCCTGACCTACTATCCCAAAGCGGCAGTATTTACAACCGGAAGCTGGCGCTGTTGAGGCGTGGTCCTACTCCTGAAACTTCGCTAGATAAGCTTCAATTAACACCGCGTTCCTCACCTACCATTTCAACCATGAGCCGTCTAGCCAGTTTTGTGAAAACCCGCCTTGTACTTTTTTAACATTCAGTCACACAAATTTTGCATGACTCGACATGTATACTACTGTCTGTTGGGCCCTCCAGGTAGACTTTTCATCTGTGGGAAACCAGAAGAGGGATTGATGAAGAGATGGGAGCGGGGAGGGCTGACGAATGAGAAGCAGACAAGAGAATCCATCTCACGAATTCACCTAATTTACGGCCACATTTATAGGTGGCAAAAGGCCATGTGACACACACACACACCGATTGTGGACCGATATGTATGTGTGCGCACGTGCGTGGCCTCAAGAAAAAAACGAGGTTATCGACTCGTCTCTTTTCTCTCTCCTCTTCTCTGCTCGGTCTTCCTCTTCATTTATCTGTCGGGGATCTGCTCCCTCGCCCCCGTCTCATAAACCTCAACGTTTCTGTTTTGCATTGCAGAGCACACACCATAAAAAAAAAAAAGAAAATATATTTAGACAAACAATACGTCCCCTTTGGGTGAATAACAATATACACGATTCGAAATATGAGTAGCTTCTCTGGTGGAGAGTGTATCTGGGTTTTTTTTCAAATTTCGGGTCGCATCCGATATGACTGTGGACACTGCAGTATATTGCTGGTGCGGGTAAAATTATCTCAAGGTCAACGCTGAAAGTTGTCTGAGGGCAAAGAGACACTAGGCGTGACGGAGCTCCGGGAGTGACTCTGCAAAAAAAAACTCTCCTCTCTCTTCCTCTCTCCCCCTACTGTCCCTGACCTTGCCTACCCCTCCGGCCCGGTTTTTGTGGCGTTAATACTTTGTTGTCAAACGCCTTGTTAAGCAGACACGAGGTTGAAGTCGCTAACTGTCTGACGATTGGGGGGTTTTATACGGCTGGATGGAAAAATAATACAGATTTTTACAGTAGCCGACCTTGATTCCCTTTTTACTTCTGTCTCCCAGTTCTGCTGAGTGTATCTTCCTCTCCTCTCCTCTCATGAAAAGTTCCCCCCTCGTTCACACACCCCTGTTCTGAGTTGATCGCAGGTGTCACAGAAATTGTTTATTCAGCCTCGTCGCAGCTCTCACATCCTTATCGCCACCCCGTGTCACCGCCGTTTAACTTTCCAAATTGCCATCTTGTTTTATCCTCTGCCAATATTATCCCTCATCATTTTTTCCTCCCTCTCTCTGCCTCACAGCCAATGAACTTCCCCTCCCCTCCCCCGCTCCTTTATCTGTATTTGCTCGTCAGTATCCGTCTTTTCCTTCCCCTCCCACAAATACCTTTAAATACCTTTGCTGCTCCCTCACCTCTTCTCTCTCCGTCCCCTCTTACTTTTTTCCCTTCCCCGACTTTATCTCTCCCTCTCAAACTGTCATTTTTGCGCTGCCCCCACTCTCCCGCCGTGCGTGTGCGTGTTTCTCCTGTCAATTTTCTCCATGTTTAAACACCCATTTGCAAGCCATTATTAAATGATTGGAATCATAGGGTGTGTGTGTGTGTGTGTGTGTGTGTGTGTGGAGTGGAGGTTAGATGGTGTGCAGTGGCGCCCGGATCACCTTGAGAATTCAATTATATCCCCACTCCATACCGTTAAAAAGCACTGACACACAC
>OMLP01002528.1:0-10818 GCA_900302685.1 Spondyliosoma cantharus | reverse complement strand
CTTCTCACTAGCTCCTTCTTTGGCCTATTCATTGCACAAAGCTGCTTAAGCGCACTTAAGCGCATTAGCATTTGGCTGCCAGGGGACCATATTGACCCTGCATTTGGATGGCCTAAATGAGTGAAAGATGGAGCGATTTGTTAGGGCTTTAGAAAGTTGCTTTTGGAGAAGGGGGGGCTGAGCATGAAGGAATGGGGTTGATGCAGTGGAGGGGGGACTGCAGAGAGTTGTTCCACTTTCTCTCAGGGCACGGTGTTTGTTCTAATCTGGTGTGCCGTTTCTTCGCGGCCGAAGCAGGACTGATTTGTGACATTTGAGTCTAAAGGGCCTTTTTCTGCTCGCTATATTGGCTTGACCCGATTATCTAATCTGTGCTTTGAATTTCAATCAGGTCAGCCAGTCTCTGCCGTGTGGTATGGGAACCACTGGCTGAGGGATTACCTCATTCAACTGTCTTCAAACACAGATGGTCGAATGTTTAACTAATTGTTAAAGGAGTCCACAAAGGGGAATTTAACCATGCACACAGTCAGTGGGGTCAGTACATAGAGGCAGATAAAGAGAAGGAACAGTGAAGTGGTGGTTTGTGTGACGGTTCTTTAAAAATCATTCAAATACCACACAGTGTAGTGCATGTAGGTACATCAGCTGTGTTATAAACTACTGTAAGACGTGCGCATGTCTGTGTGGTCGGTTTGCTTTACTTATGTCACGTATGAACATTTAGGTAGCAAAGTGAAATAAATAAATGGATCCCATTTAAGTGACCATCTTTTTTATTTCCTCCTTCACTGTGTCTTCGAGATCACTCACTCTCTTCTTCTCTCCCCTCCAGACTCTCTGCCCCACTGCCACCATGCAGACAGTCCGAGCCGCGGACACCAACGAGGTCGACAAGCTAATATTCCGAGAAAGTGACAATGACCGAAAGGTAAGCTGTACTACATTAATTCTGCCTGCCACAATAATGTTCCTTCATAACCTTATTAAGATGAACATAGATTCACATGACTGAATATAAATACTAAACTGTTATCCCTGACACTATTTTGTCAAATTCAGTAAAAATTGATTTGGTTTAAGGCCTAGTCACACCAGAAAGTGGCATAAGAAAAGGCTCGGTGACACAGGGACTGCGTGGCATGAACTTTCTAAAAGAACTGGATGTAGCCTTCAGGTCTGAAAACTGGTGGCAAAGTTGCAGTGCCTTAAAACTGCATTCTTTGTAATGGCCAGCAGGTGGTGATTCCAATGGTTTCACAAAGGAGTCTGATTTTATATAAGCATATGAGGAAATTACCCTACTTCTCATTTATTACATCAATAAACAGTTTCCGAATGAACAAATGAAATGTCTCGGTCAGTAGCTTCAAGTTATCTTCATTACAGCACAATTCATTCATTTAGTAAATAATGGTTGAATCTAGCGTAAAATTGTCAGTAAAGATTGACAATACCATGACGTGTGCCTGGGTTTTCAGTCAGATCCAGTCAGGATAATCTCCCCAGCTCCATCCTCACGTCCAAATATGATCACTTCTTTGTCAAAATTGCCAAATTGTCAGACTTGAAGTCTCAAAATGGTAGTTCACAAACCAATGGCTGATGTCATATTGTCTATGGCTAGTGCTAATCTGTCACAATAGCTCTCAGAGATTCTTCTCTGTATTTTCTTGTATTCATTTAAATGTTATTATAAGGAGGAAATACAACTCTTTAATCTTGCAAGCCTTTTTGCTCATTCACTAAATGGACAATGAGTGTGCTCAGTATGTTCCAGAATGATGTTTGCACCATTTATTCCTGTCACATAAGTGTATAAACATTATTTATTTTCTCTGGGCCAGTACATTTTCCAACAGAGTAGATTTACAAGAGTGATCACGGCTAATAAGCTGCAATATCTTCCTCCATTTTGAACCCTCCTGCTCTCCCCATGTGCAGATCCACTCATTTTGTTAATTGTATCTAACTGAATTGATTTGGCTGCAAAATTCCTCATTTTTAAACGCCAGTGTGACCAGACCTTAATAAGAATATGATGAAGCCTCTCTGCTGTGTGTTGAAAAGGGACATTACCTGAGGTATTACAGGTTGTGTTAATACGCAGTGTTAAGTGATGCCTCAGTGAGACGTGTAGAATTAACAGTGCTGTCTGCCACCGCAGCACACTGCTGTTCATTAGTGCTCTAATTACAAAGTGCAGTTCACATTATTAATCAGAGCACCATTTCTCTCTTGTTGCTGATCTAGGTTGTTCTTCAACTTGAAAAGAAGCTTTTTAGTTATGTCAACCAGGACGTTTTCCGGGAAAACAATGGGACCTCAGTAAGTCACCTCATTACTTTCTAACACTTTATATTCTCATGTACACTCTCATTTCTCCACTTCTAATTATATAATTATTTTTTGTCAACTTTATAGACTCTATTCCATTGTATAGTAACAATGACCATTTGCTACAGTTCAAATTGTTTATCTGTGAAAGGGAACAGAGACCACGAGAGTCAAAAGATCAATTACAAGCTTTTGTTTGATGGATATGATATATGTGCAAACAAGTCAAACCTGACTGGAGTCATACAGATGCTCATCAGACACGCACTCTTTGTTCCTGTGAGGCCAAATGTCTTTGGAATAACGTTTAAATGAGACTGAGTGTAGTTGAGTCGAGTGTTAAGTGTCTGCGGGAGAAAAACATCCCTCCACACATCCACTTTTATACGGCTTTATATTACATTAAGTAGTTCAAAGTTGGACCTTGTTAAAAACCAATGAAGGATGCACACACACACACACACGCACACACACACACAGAATGGAGTGTGAAGCCACGATTTTCTTTTATTGACCATATCTTTTAAAAACAAATATAAATTGCGATAAAATCAATAGTATCATCTGTGAACTTTAACGTTCCTAATTTCATCCAACATGGTCTAAGATTAGGGATTTTGATGCTTTGGTGTGTTTATATATTATATAGCATACATGTCTATCTACAATGTATGAAAATTATGTTTTTAAACAACTGTAATGGCCTGAATCAAATTTATAATAAGTAAGATTTCAATCTCTGAAAAGGGTGCAACAAGGCCCCTTAGTTCATATGATTGTCCAAACCTTTGGCGTACATGTGTATATCAGTAACTCATGTGCTTTTATGTGACCAGCTCCACATATCTGGCTCTTAAGCAACTAATTAATCTGTGTTTATGTAGGGTAGGTTTGTTCAACAAAAATGCTCTTTTTCAGCGTTACTCTGCTTTCTGCTTGAGGACTGAATTCAGCCCCTGCTGTTCTAAAAATCTGAAAATGCTTTGTATAAATTGTATCAGCCTTCTCTCACACTGGCACTAAAGTTCCACAATGCTTACTCAAAAGTCAGCATGATTTAACCTAGGAATTTCCTAAAAAAAAAAAAAAAAAAGACATGATTGGTCACACAATTCCGTCTGTCTGACCTACCAATTGAATATGGTTATTTTGAGGGAGAAATCATCTGAGATTATGTCTCCTAACTAGGGTTGGACAATGTCTACCAAAATTAGCATTTGATCATGTCCACAATGATGATATCGTCCATCACCAACTGTCTCACCCAGTTGAGAAATGTCTTGCACCACATCTGTAACTTAGTTAAGATCTGCCTCTGAAGCTTGAAACTAAGTTATACTGAAGAAGCTAGGCTAAGAAAACAGTAGCACAAATAACACCGCTAACTGAGCGGATTTAATAAGACAATAATAAAACAGATATTTGACATCAGTACATATAGGTTTTTTTTCATCTCTCACGTATCAAAATGAATGTGATCGTGTGATTTTTCCTGAATGAAAGTATATAAACAGGCCCCTAGTGATAAAGGTAGTTACAGCAGAAAAAGACATCATTCAGCTGTTTAACTAAAGATGGAACTTGGCTGGTATTGACCTTACACACTGTACTATTGGACATGGGAGAATCGTTGAATCTGATCGGCAGAAATGTGCAGAGACTGTGTAACAGTCGCTGTAGGAGGCTGAGGCTCCCCCTGATCTGATTTCCTCCTCCCTCTCCTCCTCCTCCTCTTCCCCAAGTCAGACAAGATGGATGACATAATGGGGGCATCAGAGATAATCTGATGGTCATGGTCTAGTTAAACACACCATGTTATGATCCTTATAAAACAAACTACCTTTCCAAAAGGATAAATGTCCCTCCTCACACTCTTCCACTGGGGAAGGGGAGAGAAAAAAAAATCCATTGCATCCTTCATCAACTGCAAGACTTGTACCAGCTTGACAGAAATTTAATTCGAGGCAGCTCTTGAAAATAATTATTGTATTTTGAGAGGAGTAATCATTGGCTGGGACATGATTGAATGTGTCCATGCCTATTGACTTTTGCTATGATTAATAGGTTTGTTTAGTCGATATTCCCATCGAAATTGTATAATTAATTATCCCCGGCGCTGTCACAGCGGGACGATGGAGAGCCCTGATGAGTATTTGGGAAGATTAAATTTTCCGGGCGCTCGTGGCGTCAAGGGGCACCGCGGGGCCTTGCTCCGATGGAGAGATGGTGGGAGCGTGGTGTGTGTGTGTGCGTGCGTGTGTCTTCCTGTGTGTGTGTGTATGTGTGTGTGTATGTGTGTGTGTATGTGTGTGTGTGTGTGTGTGGACGCATGCGTGTTGTGCATGTTTGTGCTGTGCATCCGTACATCAGCACAGTTTTCCTCCTCTCCTGGAGCACACACCCACGGGGCCGTCCCCCCTCCTCCGTCCACATTGATTTTGTTTCAGTATCTCTTTATTGTAACTTTATCAGTGTGGTGTCGGCAGATGGGGGACCGGGAGAGGAGGGTGTGTTTGTGTACTAGCTGTAGTAAGTGATGAACCTTTCTGTCTGGCGTGCCTCTTCTTGTCATGCTGGCAGCGTAGTCCTCGGCATTACTCAAAAGCCCTGAGACGTTTTAAACACGAAAGGACATAAAAAATAAAGAACAAATGCCTCTGCGGCCTGAAGCTCTTAAGTGGCAATACAGAAGACATGCTAAATGAAATCTGACCTTATAGGAAATATATAAAGTGATGCTGTGATGTCTCTCTTTTGAATGGTTCAGGAAAGTACTGACTGCTTATTTAATCAGAGTTTTACACATTAATTTTCCTGTCCTGCTAACAATGCTTTTGATTCGGGAAAACATCAAAATCCTTCCTCTCAATAACATTTGATTAAAAGCACGGTATGTATTTCGCTGCGAGGGGTCTATCAATCAATACAAAACACCCCAAGTAGCGTGGGATCATAGGAGTGCTTGGCTTCATTGTTAAACAGCCACCATTGCTGATGAAAATCTATCTATTTTGTCAGCGACGAAGTCTTGATTAAAAGCATTATTCACATTACCTGTGGTCTTGTTTGCCGACTCCCGCTCTCACCGTCTTACTCTCTCCTGGAAGTTAAAGCGACAGGCGACCAATTGAATAAAAGTACGTGTTACTTTGGGTTTGAATGTTGTTTGAAACATTTTTGATACACAAGTCAACAAAATATATAACAAAGCTCTCATCACTTTAACTGAGAAACATTACATCTTGTATCTTTAACGTCAAAATTAGAGTTCAGAGCTGCGGCATGCCATCGTGTTGTGTTTTGTTTAGGTCGGCCCCTCCCACCACCAATCGACCACCACCCCTACACCCTCCGTCAGTGACAGTTTATCGCTTTTCCACACAAAATAATGAAGATCTCATAAAAAGAAGGAAAAATATGGCCCCCTGCAATGAAAACCAAGTGCGGGGTGTAAAAATCAAATTAAATGACCTTTCACCCCAACATTTATTGATGGCTTTTAATGGCAGCAGGTGTTGTCACAGGGGATACTTGACAACGCGTAAATCAAAGCACAATTACAGGTGTGAGGGACAGTGAGAGGGACAGTCGCCAGGCCAAAGACCTCGTATTCCCCTTTTTTTTTTTTTTTTACCCCGCTCAACTTACTGCCTCTTAACTATAAGCGCCATTCTGATTTAAGAGCGCGCTGATCGTCGAAGCAAAGTCAGAAATTTGAGTCCATGACAGGGTAGTTTTTACCCAGACACTTCCTCATCTCTTTCCCTCTGCGATATTGCCGGAGCTGCATCATCTAACGCCACCTCCTCCTCAACTCCCAAGGTCACTTCTGGTTGACAAACTACTCCTGGCTTTATAATGTCATGAGGCCTTGAACCAATATAAGCAGTTTTTTTTTTAACCACTGACCTAGCAGGAACCGCGGAGCATTATGCTTAATTGACCTGGGATTAAATGTAGTGTGAAATTTGTAGCCGCAGGGTTTTTTATTCACCTGAATGAATTACTCAACATTCACTTAAGGCACACCGTAGACACACACAGCCATATGTTGCTCATCCCCGGCTGTTTAAACTGTGTCACACACTTATTATCTCATGTGTTTTGCCTCAAACAAACTATCACACCTGTGAACATGATGCACATGTATAGAAAATTGTCACTTATTGATTTTAGCACTCACCATTATACCAGTATGAGCATGTATTGCTACATATGCTGTTGCACACACTTCAAACCTTTTTTTTCATGCTGTCTCATACTTAAATCAGCTGGTCAGGTTTATCAGCTGATATTCCCTTACAGCAAATATATCTGCATCTGTGTATATGATGTCCAGTAAAATCATTTTCATGACAAAAATGCTGAAGATATGTTTGAGGTAATTAAAAGACAGTGTCACAATATTATAGTTTGTCCATGAAGATTGACACGTTTATTTTCCAGCTGCACAATAGTAGCATTTGGAAAGTAGAAAGTAGAAATATTATTCTAAAAGTAAATCGATAGAAAGTTTGGATGGTGTTGTCTTTTTTGTAACCCTCTTCAAAACAATTGCAATAGTGTAAGAATGTATTAAACCGTGTGTTTGTGTGCTCTAATGTAAGCTGCAAAAATGTTAGCATGTCCGGCTAACTAGCTTACTACTTCCAGTAGCCTGATGATCAAACCCAGAGGCATTTTACAGCAGGTTATGTTTTTTAAAAGCCATGTTAGTCACTGGCACATCAATTGGCCCAGTGTGGCCCAACTATGTGTCAAGATGTCAGTACCTCAGAGTGTAAGCTTGTTTGAGGTTCTGCACTGCTGTTGGATCTGAGGTTTGAGGAAGTTTGTGCAAAAATTAAATGTTTGGCGGCCAAGAGAGGGCTAGGACAGTTAGGTCTTAACAGTTAGTTATTAAAACTTTAACAGTTTTCAGTTACACAGTGAATTTCCAGATGTCTTAAATGCACGATATGTAATTTCACTAGGGGTCTCTTAATCAAAGCAATGAAAACAAAAGATGTAGTTTGGTTCGTCATGAAGCAGCCAAGGATCATGGGAGTTGTTTTCTTCATTGTTAATGGCCACCACTGCTGATAAAAATCTGTCTGACACTCCGTCTAAAATGTTCACCTACCAAGAGATGTATGCAAGTTTTATTCATTTTATGTTTAGCCTCGTTCACCGACTTCCTTCTTCAGTCTCTGACTCTCTCAACAGGCGACCAAATGAAATGCACCGTTATCTTTGATAAAATTTAGATTTCTCTGGGTTTGAACATTGTTTGAAACATATGGGATTACAGTATACACGTATACAACTTAACAAAATATAACAAAGGTCTAGTTGTTTGTAGACATTTTAAAGCAAAAATTATATCTTTAAACTCTCAATTATCAGTATTGCTATTGCTAATATCATCTTTAACACACACACTAACACACACGAGAGCATGGTATCAGTGGGTGGATGGTGAGACGGGGTGCACAGTGGAGCGTGGGGTTGCATCCCCTGCTCAGCCATCCCTCATCCACAGTATGTGAGTCTCTCCTGTGACCCCGGCACTGTGAGTTTGATGAATGCAGCACATCTGCCCTCCTGAACCACAGAGACTCCGTCTGGGAGGCCCCTGTGCCTGGAAGTAATGGCCACTGTTCTACACCACTGACACATAATCACACATACACAAAAACACACAGTGTCCTCGTGAAGACACACACTGGACTTTGGCTTATTTATACATGTGTACTCACCAGTGCTGTGAAGACAAACAATGCATACACAGTCAGACATGGACACCATAAATATGTCAGTGAAGATGGAAGACTGTAGTTATCTTCTGCTGATATAATAATATTCACACGACACCCTCCCTCCTCCCATGTCTCCACTTTGTGAGGACGTCCTTCCAAATATTGAGCACGGCGTCATCTCCGCTGATATTTCATCATGTAACCATCAACATACCGCTGTGTGTAATACACCAATGTAATGTCATTAACGTCAAGCTGCCTATACAGCTGCTGTCAGACTCACGGCATCTAGCATGAGGTCTTCACCAGGCCATAATTGTAGTTGGCTGTTTGAAACATGTACAATAGCCCAATTTACCACTAAACAAACATGTCTCAGCTTCATCTCCACGTCTTCCTGTGTGAAAGGAAAGGGTGGTGCTAGCAGCGAGGTCCTCCGGGGAGGTTGCTGGGAAACGTCCCTGTCAGTCTCTCAGGGAGGCAGTCATGCAGGTGCCCGAGCTACCTGTTCATCTCCCAGATAATTAATGTGTACAAGAAGCCACTAATTGCACTTTTCACTAATGATTTATGGGTTTTGTGAAAGGGGGAAAATTGGGGGACGTGTGTGTGTACACTCTAGTGAGTGAGTACAGCTGGGTGAGGAGACATGATTGATGAAGAGTGTGTGGATGCACTGTCAGTGTGGAAAGATAGACCCCCAATAGGACAGGGCTAGTAACACACACACACAACTGGTCATCTGCTGTCAATTCTTCCCAGCGTGGGGGACGTAGAAACGAGTAGATAAACCTAAAGACGTATCCTGCTACATTCTCCTAAACTCTCCTTTGGCGTACAATAGGTGTATTCTGATTGAAGAATCAGCACTGACTTCTTGGTTCGGACGGACATTGAATAAAACCGTCTGAATCACAAGAGGCTTCGAACTGTCCTTGAATTGTCTTGGCATGTGTCTGTTTGTTGGCAAAGGTAGACTTATATATTCAAACAGATGTAAAAATGAAGGCCAAAAAAGTCTGGTCTAGTAATCACAAAATCTGCTCAGCAGGACCCATAACTGCTCAGAGCCTGGCTGTTTGTGCCAACCAACTTTTATGGAGGAGCGTGTATACTCTGCGTGAATGTAAAACAGAGCACAGCTGCTGAAAAAGACCATTCGCTTCAGTTGGCTTTTACTTGAGCGCAAATATAAAAAAAGATTGTCTCTAACTTCTCCCTCTCCTCACCGCCATACTTTTTTTCTCTCAACAGCTTTTAGAGTATGACAAAGAGCTGTCGGTGTTCAAGGATCGGCTGCATGAACTGGAGATCTCTTTCCCACCAAGGTATGGAGCTGTTCTTACATCACACACAACAGTTTGACACAGTACAACAAAACACTATTTAGAGCTGCTATGACCAATCAATTGAATAGTTGTCAATGATTAAATAAAATGCAAACAATTTTGTGTCACATATTCACTTAAAGATTCTGGTTATAGTTTCTTTTTATTATGAAATAAAGAAAAAAACACGATGCCTTTTTTTTTACTCCTCTGTGACAGTAAATTGAATATCTTTGGGTTGAGGACAAAACAAAACACCGAAGGACATCATCATTATATTGAACAGACAACTAATTGATTAATTAAGAATATAATCAACAGATTAATCTGCAGTGGAAATGATCATTGGTCGCAGTCTGAATTAGCTTCGTTCTGACGTTCCTGTAATTATATCAGGTTTTGAAATTTCTAGTGGTAACTGTTGGAAGGATTGGCATGAAATTTTGTGCTGACATTCGTGATCTTCATTAGGGCTGCACAATTAGTCGAACTGTTATTAAAATCCCTACATGACCAAGTATTATATCCAAATCATAGGAGCTGCTGTCTTTAGAAAGAAGGAAAAGTGTGTCTCAACATACCATTTGAACAGAGGCATTGTGGTCTCCATCATCATCCTTCTAGATCAGTCAAGATAATCACGGTTATTACTTTTTTTTATTATTATTATCCTTCAGCCCTAATCTTTATGAACTTAAAGGATGAATGGATGCAACTTTCAAGCTTTGTAACAAAGCATTTTCCGAGGGAAGTCATCTTGATTCTAAATGGCTTATTTAGCCTCAGACCATTTTCTCGAATTATAAAGGAAGTAATCCTTTAGTTTATTTGAAATCATCAAATTCAGAGGTACCTGTTTTGCACTCGACAGCAAGAAAATGACATATTAAACCAACTTAATACAGGAAATGTGTCACCCACAGGGCACTGTCACATGTTGCTACTATCTTGGCCATAAGGACTCATTATTATTATGTAAAATCAGGATTCAATCACCACGTTATTGTCCAGAATGGTTTCATGAAAGCTGTTGGATCTGTGTTTGATGGGTATCAGTCGCTAACTATGATTGGATATGGTCCCAAACTGCTCCCATGTGTATGGTTTTTCATATGTGTGTATGTGCGTGTGTGTTGCTGCGCCAACGCTTTGGGCTGCATTGATATTCCGTCTCAGTGGGACTTGTGGGAGACTGGAGCGGGTGGTCTCCTCTCCTCTTCCTCAAACAAATGCATTTGCAATTAGCCCTTTCAGAGGAGAGGGAGGGCAAACACGCGGCCGGCGTGGAAATATGTTTCGGGAGCAGCGCGTTAATGGCGCTTGACCTTTGCCGTCGGTTGTGACTCAATCAGTGCAGATAATGAAACGCTGTAATCAAACAATAATTACTTGATAAACTGCTCTAGTGGCAGGCG
>OMLP01002525.1:21568-31627 GCA_900302685.1 Spondyliosoma cantharus | reverse complement strand
CTCTCCTCTTTGAAGACAAAGCTGATGGGACTTAATGTTTGTTTCAGGAGTCAGAGGTGTGTGTGTGTGTGTGTGTGTGTGTGTGTGTGTGCATGTGTCTTTTGATGTTGTACTCCCACACATGGAGAGAGAGATATTTTTAGACTCGCTCGTCTTCGTGCATACACAACAATCTTTTGACACTCACGTGTGGTTTGGTGGAAATAAACCTTCCATTCATGGAGTCGGACGTGAAAATATTTTGGATCCACGCACTGTTTTTCACCTGCTGCTGAAGTCAAACTCAGCTCCATGTCACAGAGTAAACATCAGCAGCAGGTAGAGGTTAAACTGCCAGCTACAGTTTTGGAGGAACCTCAGATTAGTTCCTTGTCTGTGGAGAACTTTACAAGGATGAAGCCAACTTTAGCCCTCAACAGCACTGCTCTGCTGGGAGCCGTTCTGAATTAGGAGAAAAAAAACGAAGATGTAAATGCAACAATCCAACTGAAATATCACGCGGGTCGTCTAAATATGCTCCATGATGTCTAATGATTGCACCTGTTCATGCAGGCTGACCTCTCAGCAGGTGTAATGAGGGCAATCACTGGAATCCAAAGAGCACAATTCTACTCAACCTCCTGTTTGAGACCTGAGCTGCACTCGTGTCTGATCATGAGTCATGAGTGAAGAGGTCCGACAGTGCCCGAAAACACCTGAAGACGAGGGAGAAGAAGAGGAGGAGAGAAACATATCAGCGAGAGCCGACTGTCGAGGCGGCAGAGAGCAGCAGAGGAGAGACGAAGCAGAAGAAAGAGTCGATAAGAGCGGCGGAGCTGCACGTCTCCTCCTCTTGGCTTATCGGCCGGAGAGCAGCTGGCGTTCCTCGGCGGCGGAGTTCAGAAGTGAAGAGTCCCCTGACACCCGCGAGCGAGCAGAAATCTTATCTGAGCCGAGGAACGTTACGTCCTGCGTGCAAACTCTTCCACTGCAGACAACATGCTATGCTCATACAGCAATAGAGAGATCATGGCGGAGGAGGAGGAGGAGGACTGGTGTTCGTGATCTGTTTCTGAATTATTCCAAACTGAAAAGAATCACTTTACATTTCCTCAGCGGCATTTCAACATTTCCTGGTTTTTTCTCAGAAGTGTTGTTTTTTTCCGGGTCTACTCGGCCTGGACGAGTCCATCACACTCACAGACACGACTTTTGCTTTCTTTGTGTCATCTGCACTCAGAGCAACTTACAGGAAGCACAGTGGTAATAAAACAAAAGGTCAGAGCTTTTAGAGGGAGTGGGAGAGAAGATGGAAATCTAATTTTACAAATATCTGTACTTGAGATATTCAGACACTTGGAAGAGTTTCTGAAGCAGGAAACCCGCTGTGTTACTTTGTCTAGAGAATATATTATCAGCATGGTCCATAAATTAATATAAAACAGAATGTATGACCTGATGCTACCTGTGGCAGCAGGTACATCTCTCCTGCACTGTCAGGCATCAGAGGGAAATTAATTAAAAGATACGGTTGTAGTGTCGTGAAACTTTAAACAAAACAACGTGCCGTCATTTTTCATGTTGAACTTAAAAAAAAAAAAATGTTTTGGCTGCTTGTAATGAATTTTAATGTTGTTCCGTCCAGGATCGGCCCCCAGCGTAAACATAAATGAATTATATCCACATAAAGGAAGTCATTTAAGCCTTTTAAAGCTTTTAAAGTGTCACAGTAACGCTCAGCCCATGAGGGACGATAGTTTGGCCAAAAAGTGGGAAAAGCACTTTCGAGACAGACGGAGGAGTGAAGCTGCTCACGCAACGCCTCCTGTTCAGACATCCTGAGGATCAGATAGCGCTCCCGTATCAGAAGGATTTGGTAGAAATGAAACCACGAAGCATCACAGACTGATTTAATGCTTGTAACCAAAATGCAAATCTGATCTGGAACCAGCTCCTGTGTATAAACTACATCAGTAAGTGGTTGCAGGAGCTGCGTCTGCAGGGTCTTTACTCGTGTGGCAAAGTGACAATAAAATTTGACTTCAATCTTCCTGACAGAAACAGGAAGTAGTGAGTTCCTGGGATACAACATGGACAATCATACAGACGGCTTAACATGCAGTCGTAGCGTCTCTGATGCTGGATCAGACGTTTACATCCTCGTATCTGAACGACTAACAAGAAATTGAAATATGTAAATATAATATAATATTTTTTTCACTTGCTGCGACCTTGTGATCTGTTTTAATCCCCGTACACGATCTTCAACTCCTGATAAATAGATGATTAAACACAATATCTAATATTTACAACTGCATCATGAGCTAAAGATACAATAAAAGACACAGTGCTTAAGTTAACATAAAGTGCAATGAATATGAACTTTATGATATGAAACACTTTCAGTCTCTCTTCAGTCTCTTAAATGTCTGAAAAACAATTTACGGTGTGAACACGTGAGCACGCGTCGCTCGGTATCTTTGAGCTTTATTTAACAGTAAATCCCTCAAAGTTGCTCTGAAGTGAAAGAGAACGGTGAAAATGAATCAAAGCATTTTTTCAAAGCAGACTGAAGACAAAGAATCCCTCTGTGACACTTCCTCCACAACTCAGAGATAAACGTGTAACTTCCAGTAATGAAACATTTCTCAGAATGAGTTTGGAGCCTCTTGGCGCCCGGCGGTGATGAAGCTGTGCTTGACAGATTCAAAAGGCCTTTTGTTGAGGAGAAGAAGGAAGTTTATTAATATGCAAACCAGACTTGTGATGTCGGAGCTGTTTAGGAATACAAATGACAAAACCTTTACAGATGGCGCTCCTTTAAAACACTGACAATGAAGACAGAGCGATGCTTCATCACTTCATTAAAGTCGACTTGTGTTGCAGTTTAGGCGACAACTCCGGATCATTTTAACAAACATGTCAGAGCAGGTTGGAGATGATTGTTCGGCCTGTTGCGTTAATGAAAAGGCGGATCTTAATTAAGGACTCATTTCCCATAAAGCCCGTCACTTCCTACACCTCCCATCTCTCCACAGACTTCACTTCTTCGTTCTGTCTCTGAGCCGTTTTTCTTCCAAACCACTGAGCCTGAGTTTCTGTCTGCACAACCCAGATCCTGTGGGAGGATTTAAATCATTTCACAGCATCTTCACCTCTGCTCGCCTCGGTTAGACTTTCTCCCTGAAAACCTCTCCATTACTCTGCAGATACAGTCCAGTGACAGTGACGGAGAGAGCATGACGGAGGGAGAGAGGCGAGAGAGAAAAGGGCAGAGAGGAGAGAAACTCTTGGAGATTTAGCAGTAACATTTTTTTTTCCCCCGATCGATCCAGAAAGCTGAACTTTGTGTGTTGGTGATGCAGAGCCCCAGCTGTATACGACTGACCCTGTACAGATGTTGTGTTATGGATGCGTTTAAGGTCACACAAGTCACCTGCTGTCTATAAATATTGGCTTCTTGTGCAGTTAAAAATCTGTTAAGTTGCATGCAGGTCTACAGGACGCTGCCAGGAAGTACCCGGTCCCTGTTCTAATAAATAACGTGGTATCAGATCGAAGCATGGACTTGGGGACAAACACTGAAGCTCATCCAGTAGCTTTCTTTTAAATCAAGGATGTTGTTGTACACGTTAAATCAAAATCTGCATGAGGCAACACCACCAATTAAACTCTCTATAGAGACAATCACCAAAATCACTATGAAATCATGACGATCAAGAAAGCAAATGAAACCAGCAGGTTATCGGGTCCAACAGCATCTAACTGCAGCAGCTCCTCCAGGTTTGAAGCTTTTCTGTAATAAACTGAAACATTGTTCTCCAGTTCAAAGCTGGTACTTAAAGTCTAAAGACAGAAACAGTGGAGGTAAATCTATGACGATGTGACGACTCATCATGTTCCTCTCCGTGTGTCGGGTCTGTAACAGCAGAGACTTAACAGGGTTGGTTCAGAGCTACAATCAGAGGAACACGATGGAAACAAACATCCATCCAGAGCACAAACAGACAAAATGATTCAATCATTTAATACATGAATAACGAATATATGAATCTATAAAGATAATAATGATTGTTGCAGCGCTCTCAGGACCCAAACTTTCAGAAACAAATGAAATGTTCAAGGCTGTTGAAGCATTTTCTTTTATTCTTATTTATTCTTTCTCTGTATTCTATTCTTTTTATTTACATTGGCCTGTTTGTTGCAGCAGACTGTCGACTCGTCTCTGTCTGCGTTTACGTATCAGAACAGAACATCTGTGTGCCGAGCTGCAGGAGCAGACTGGAAAATGTGCAATGTGAAGGTCTATTTCCCACCGCAAGAACCTGCACGTATAGATACAGAGCGCAACTGACAGACAAATAACACTGTGCATATCCAGACACACACACACACACACACACACACACACGCTCGCTCGCTGCTATAATATCCAGTTCTATCAGGTTAGAGCAGGAATCAGATAATGACTTCTATCAAACAGCCCTCCAGAGTCAAATAAACCCTCCTCGTCTTCCTCCACAAGTAGCTCGCAGTGTGTGTGTGTGTGTCCTGTGTGTGTGTGTGTTGTGTGTGTGCATGTGTGTGTGTCCTATGTGTGTGTGTGTAGGAAAAAACCTTGGTAAGTCCATTGCAGCTTACGTAGGAGGATTTGTAGCAGCATAAAATGTACTGAATTTGTGTCGTTGTGTATGTATATACGTTTACAGTGTTTGTGTGTGTGTGTGTGTGTGTGTGTGTGTGTGTGTGTGTGTGTGTGTGTGTGTGGGCAGCTGTGTCCTGACAGTAAGTTAGCCTTCATGATCCGATGGCCTGAGACGTCGCTACCGCTGCTCATAAATTGTCTCCTTAGGAGGACAAAGAGAGGACAGTGTGTGTGTGTGTGTGTGTGCGTGTGTGTGTGTGTGTGTGTGTGTCAAACACAATGACAAACAGGAAGTCTTTCTTGTACCTTTGCATAGGAACGAGTCCAGTGACTGCGTCCGCTCTGAGCAGCAGGAGGCGCCGCCGAGGAGCAGCGCACAGACGGACTTCTCTCTCACGGCCAGAACAAGTTCGGACTCGTGTTCTGCTTCACTCGATTTAAAATAGCACACTTTCTTCTTCTTGACAACAGAGGACGCTGGTGTCCTCGTCGGCTCAGTGTTCAGTCTCTTGTGTGACAGAGACTCGTGGTAGGATGCTGTCAGGACATAAACTAAATGAACTTTAAGGTGCAGTCATTGTCGGCAGGTCAGAGGGGATGTCGGCAGGACGACTGTTTGCTACGAATCCAGTCACTGAATTAAAATGTTGGTATTTTACATTCCCTGCTGGTGACCGGGTTTCTTGACGAGGAGGTATCCAAGATAAAAAGCTAACCAACACGATGGTAAATAACTTCTGTGGAGGACTCTGCAGGGTCCTGTGGGTGAATGAACATGATTCGCAGTGAATAGAAAGCAGCACATTAGAATGCAAACGACATCAGAGTCCATGCCTCCTGTTTTCACATCAAGCAGTTTCACTGTCCGTCGACACCGTGACACCGTCTGTGTTTTGTCTGGAGTAGCATATTTATGGAAGGTAAGTAGCTATCACCGCGCTCCATTACCCACACACTGCATTCATTCTGCTCAGCTGCCCTGGGTCTGAACCAGGCTTTACTCCTGAGTCAGCCTGCTGTCCTTCAGCCGACCTGCTGAGACTGAATGTGACACGGAGCAGGACCCCATCTGTCTGAGGACCCAACCTGAGTCCAACCTGCAGTAAGTGCCTCAGAAACGCTGAGGCAGAAGAGAAAAGCTGATAGCGTCACACGTTTGGGGATGAAAAAGTGAGTTTGCCCAAAATAACCCAAGAAATCATCTGAACCAACTACAGATGATTCCCCTGACTCACTGACAGAAGGACTTGAAGGACAACAGCTGCTGTTCCTCAGATCGAGCTACATGAAGGTCGTTATGGACTCTGAACTCTGAAACTCAAACACAGTGTGCAGAATACAAACGCAACTTTCCAGCTCAGTTGCAGTTTCAAATTTGCACGTACCCTGATCACTGTGCAAACATTTCTACAGCATGTATATGAGCTCACATTCATGTCGGGGACGGTGGCAGCGTGAGACCACTGTTCCACACTGTGTCTCAACATCTGTAAGCGTGAAACCACTGGATGTTTTTAGCGAGACATCAGGATGTTGTCCAGTCACGTTCATGGCAACAAAACCGGATGTTTTTTTGACTAGACGGTGAAACAAAAACAGGATTTCTTTCCCAACATTACCAAGTGGTTGTCCATTTTTCTAAACATGTTTTGACGATGTATTCTTGATAATCTCGGCTTCATGACTCGTTTAATATTTCAGTTGAAACAATAGTTAGAGGTCACATACATATAACACACATTCAGTTTCAGTCTGTAGATCACCTGACCAGTTCTGACTGGATGAGCACAAAAAAAATCATTTCTAATACATGAAGCTTCAGAAGTCGTTCAGGTGTAAAGCTGCTAATTACTCCATCCTCTCTGAGAGCTATCTACATCAGTGGTCCTGTGAAAACTTACTCCTTCATACTTTATTACAGAGAATGACCTTTAGAAAATCATTTCATGAATGCTGTGTGCCTGCTGTCTGACAGCAAAAGAAAAAAGTCCTATTTCACTCTCAGTTTCAAAAGAGTGAACTTCCATTAAGCCATATGAGGATTTTTTTGGAAGAGCCATTAGCCGCGTTATCTGGTGAGACTGTAGAAGTGATTCAAGTGGAGAGAGAAAGATGCTTTGTAGTGAGTCTCAGGTGTCGAACTTGGAAAAAGGCACTTTGTATTTATCAACAGAGCCAAACTGACTGCATGGACTTCAGCAGCAGCTACAAACAGGATTCTAGTCTTAAAATGTAAAGTTTGGTGGAAACTGATTAGAGCATGAGCGCTGGGAGATGTCGACACACCTCATCAGTCTGTGTGAATATCTGACCAGCTGACTGCATCAAATGTCACTTCAAATATTAGAGATTTAACACAAAGTCCTGTTTTGATGCTCGTGTCATCCTGTCTGACGTAAACTGGGTGAGACTGACTTCCAGCCAGCAGCCAAACATAATATTTGTCACCATCTTGCGAGTTAGTCGACACCAGCAGCCTCTCAGGCAGGATCCCAGACGTCACTCTGTGTTGACGGTCAATCATATTCGCTCCAACGAGCGGTGACAGCGGTCGCCGAACCCGGGAATCTGTCCAAAATGGAAGTCCTCCACCCTGACAGCAAATCACAGTTTATGTGTTCTGGCCGCAGACTTTAGAGGTCCGGAGATCGTCGTGACCGTGTTAATTAAAGAATTATCCAGAATGTGAAGTTGAGTAGGACATCCGCTTTTAAAGAGTGCAGTGGGAACTCATTAAGTCGACCACAAACCCACAATTTGGCACCATCCATCCCCCAACTGGGCCGTCCTGCACGTCACACATTTGTCACTTAGGTTTAAACTATTTAAGTGCAGATTAAACTAATGTATGAGCCGCTCTGATTGGCTCCTCCAGGGTGAGAACTCATTTTCAAGTATCCCCTCAGAACAGAGCCACACGCCGTAGTTTCAAGACCCTCGTAGTTCATCCACAGTTGTTGACGCCTATTTTTTGTAAACAGATGAGACTGGACATTTCCAACATGGCGTCTTTAGTTGTGATGATTGTGCCAATCCTGGAATTATCACAGCGCTGATCGTTATTTATCTGATACGGATGGAAAAGCACGGACGCTCGCAATCCAGCCGTCCAGCAACCTCCCCCAAATATACAGCATATCTTTAATAAAAGGGCATTAAAAGTCCTCCCTGCTGTCTGCTGGTGCTCCAACCATCAACTCGTTGTGCTCTTTGATCCGATTGCCTCCTTTCACATCTTCACTGTCCCTGACTGTCTGTGTTCACCTCACGTTGAATGTGACCTTGACCCGGAGGTTGAAACACTTCTTTACTTGGATTCAGTCTATCGAGATGGAAAAATCACATTTCCAGGCGAGCCTTTGACAGACGTCTGTGTGAATGCTATTAGAAGTGTATTAAAGGCCGTCCTTGGAGTCGGGGAATGAGAATCCCCGCCATTTAGAAATACTGGAGAACGCTTTTACCATCTGACTGACACAGAAATGGGAGAAATTCTGATACTTTAAAAGCATAATAGGTAACTCAGCTGACAATATGATTACACTCTCTCAGGCTGTGTCCTCTACGCTTCACACTGACTTGAAGGGGAATTTGGGGAATTTTTTCTGAAGCTCTCTGAAAGAGAGGATCTGCAGCATTTCTGAGCAGATATAAAACGGAACGTCTCCATCGTTGCCGTGAATGTCGCCCGTCGGATTTTCACATCAGTGAAGGAAAACGTTAAATACTCTTTGAGGCTCATACCCGCTCCTCCTTCATCTTTCCGTCCACAATTACTCCCCTCCTCTTCCCTTTCCTTCCTTCTATCCTCTCCTCCCTCCTTCCCCTCATTAATAACAACAGCACACTCAGTTTCCATAACCCCAGGGTCTCCAGCCTTCCCTCTCATGAAGACATATAAGCTACTTTCACTCGTGGAGGTTAATTGAGGTGCTGTAAGGGATCACTGAGCGTCGACATGGTGCGATCAGCCCTGGGCGCCGGGGTCGTGCCAAGCACGCCCGATCACTTGCCCTCTCTCTGCAGCTGTAAACACAGAGCGTCACGGTGATAACACGTGTTCCTACACGACCGTTTCAGGCCGTTTCACCGAAGCAGAGCGACGAAGGAACAAGAGAAAGCAGGAGGAGGCTGCTCAGATCTGCAGACCCACAGCCTCTGGGCCGCATCAATGTTTAATACCAAGGTTAATATTCAATGTAGGTTTCCTGCCAAAAGCTTGATAAACAAATTATGAGAAAACAATGAGACAAGATCCTCAGTTATTTTACTGGTAATTGCAGCGATGATCTGACTGTTTAAGGCTCTACTCACCAAAACATCACCTGCCTGAGATGTTTAAGCCGTGTGAGAGGTTGTACGACAATATAATCACCTCATGGTATCAAGCAAACAACGCTCAGTGTCACGAGAGAAGATCCTGTCCCGTCGGGCTGCGTGGGTCGTCAGCCTGTGTGCAGCGTCTCTGATATACGTTTCCATCGACACTGATGCACATGATTGTGTTAAAAGAGTAGCGTGACTCATAGCGAGCGTGTTGTTAAGTGAGACAGACGGTGGCTGCGCTCAGGGCAGACGATGTTCGTGACTGGAGCCGGGTGGTGGTGGTGGAGTCGTCTCGTGAAGGTTGCAGTTGGAACATGAATAAACACTGAAGCTCCTGTTTCTGGCTCCCCAGCTGCCGGGAGAGTCGGTGGGATTACAAACAGCAGGACGCTCTGATTCACATAGGTCGCAAAATGTAAATAAATATATCTTTTTGTATCTCTTATAGGGCAGCGGGACATTAAATTTGAAGTGTGAATAAAGGCTTCGGGTCGCGTTAACACCCATGAGGCGCTGGAGCTGCTGCAGACAGATGCATGCTGCACAGACACCATGTTCTCAGAGGCTCTGGGAAACTGATGAGCACTTTTTAATTATTCTAAACATTAAATGATTATTCAGCAAAA
This sequence comes from Spondyliosoma cantharus, assembly GCA_900302685.1. Taxonomy (NCBI): domain Eukaryota; kingdom Metazoa; phylum Chordata; class Actinopteri; order Spariformes; family Sparidae; genus Spondyliosoma; species Spondyliosoma cantharus. Next base: position 22,051 of record OMLP01002525.1, on the reverse strand, counting down.
GCACTCAACAGATCAATAGTGAGAATAACCAGTGGCTGCAGACTTTAAAAGCTACATTTAAAAGATAAGCGTTGCTCGGCTCCCCCGTTCATGTTGCATCACAGTGACATTCATTATTGTGAAGACTAAGTGTTTAAATGTGAATTCAGAGAGGAGAAAAAACAGCTCTGGGAGCAGCGGCTCCCCTCACGCCTCAACGCTGAGCCCATCCTTGTGTTTTCTCCAGTCCTGAGACTTGCATCATCCCTCCGGTTTCTCCTCAGCACAGCAGCTGTTAGGCTCAAAGCTCTCGTGTCTCTGCCGGCCTTGAGATGTTCGACATCCACGGCTTTTGTTCGTGAAGGAGGGCAGCGTGTGTCTGATTCTGAACCAGTGTTTTAATACACCAACAGCCTCAGTCCCCCGCCTCCCACAGCACAGCTCATTAAGGATTCGGGAGGAGGCCTGTGTGTGTGTGTGTGTGTGTGTGTGTGTAAAACAAGG
>OMLP01002525.1:4584-19584 GCA_900302685.1 Spondyliosoma cantharus | reverse complement strand
AAAGCACGACTTCAGTAACTGCGGGTATATTTTTTGGCAAATATTTACTTCCTTGGCCCAGACAACTTTAAATCATCATGAAAACATTTGGCACTGTGCTACAAGCTGAAACTAAACCGGCGTGAAACAAAATGTTGTCCTAAAACCACAATGCAGTGAATAACATAATTCCTGGCCTTCAATTAGAACGATATTGTGGTGTATTGTAGTATTGTGTGCAGTTGTCTTGCAATGTATTAATGGCTGTATCATGATACGATCGTCATCGTGGCCAATGGACGGTGAACTGTAATGAATCATGAGTAACAGGATTATAAGTTACACAGCAGCACTAATTCACTCCTCTGTCTTCATGCTTGCACTGTAAACACAAGATTTAGCACCATGCTGCTACACGCTACAAGGTATTCTAACATACATGATCGGGGAGTGTGTTGGTTAAAGACTTGAGTTGAGCTCAACTTCTTTGCAGATGACTCTGCTTTTTTCCTGAAGCCTTCGTCAGCCCTGCTGCCGTGTTGATTGCATCGTAATGAATGCACAATGTGACACAGTTGGTCTGAAACCGGGTTCAGCCTCGCCTCAGCTTCATGTTTCATGTAGAAATTACGGCCTGAAAAGCCATTTCATGGAGCAGTGTAAAAAGAATTAGGGAAGCAGCAGAGGAGGAATCAGTAAATGTTAAAATTACCATTATCTCGTGTGCTCAGTGACAATGTAGTGGGAACGTAGGAGCGAGTGGCAGATAAGCGAGCCCTCTGCATGCAGTGGTTTGATGTATAATAGCTGTGATGTGTTATGAAGCTCTCTAAGCATTCATTAGGCTTCATGCCTCCGCAGCTTTTGCAATTATTGTTGACCTTTAAGAGGAGGGATTGATTCTCCGAACAAAAACGTGTGGCTGCGCTGCTCAGGAGGCAGAATGCATCTGTTACTGGAGACACACACACGCATGCACGCACACGCACACACGCACACACACACACACACACACACACACACACACACACACACGCACACGCACACGCACACACACGAGTCATGAATACAACACACACACACACACACACACACACACACACTTCTCCCAGAGGCTCCTTCTATGTTTCTGTCACAAAATATCAAACTGATGAACTGGAAAGCCATTTAGTTTGGGTACAATAGTGAGAGCGGGTAGTAAGGAAGGGAACCGGAGTAGGAAGAGTTGTAAACCACACAGCAGAGGTCTTCATGGGTCAAAAAGTTTGGCCCTGATCCAGAACAGACTTGTGGGAAACCAATCCGACACTTTTTCTATTTCTTTTTCCACTGTGACAGTGACTCAGCTGTGATTCAGTCGACATCTTGACACACAGATCTGAGACCTGCAGTGAACGAATGAGACACAACAAGGCCAGATTACATGTTATCTGGACCCAGCCCAAACTCAGGTCCCAGGTCTGGTCACTAAAAACTAAAAAGGACACGGGAAGTCCATCAGCGAACATTTCCTAAAAGTGGGCTACCATGTCACGAAGTAGCCACGCCTGAAAGCACAGCCCGTCTGCTCACTCTGACTGGGGCCATCAGTTTAAAGACTTGGAACCAGTGACGGAGACAAATAAACGGTTTACAAAATTAGAAGCAGCACAGGTCATTTTCTCATAAGCTTACATACAAGCAGACTATTTTTTCCCTCAACCAGTAGATTCATCCCCTGCTGGTCATTAAAATTCAGTTTAAAGGCACTTTCACATTGAAATGTTGAGCAGCACACAGTCTTAATGATTTAACTTTAAAAATTATTACCAACATAAAAATGTGAGTGTGGATCAGACTACTGGGAGAGAGCAACGCCCCCCAAAAGAATCATTGCCTCCTCCTCCTCCTCCTCCTCCTCCAGCTTTCCTACTCCCTTCCATCCCTTTACGACCTGGTCTATCGCCATGGCAACAGGCTAAACACAGAGGCGGTTTGTGTTAAGCATCACTCAGCCGATATTTATCACCCACTTAGGCTTTATGGCCTTATGATGAGAAATCATCAACGGCGAGATCTGTGTGTGTGTGTGTGTGTGTGTGTGTGTGTGTGTGTGTGTGTGTGTGTGTGTGTGTGTGTGTGGACTCGCTGGTATCAGTATTGATACTGTGGAAAATGAGTATTGAAACCATTTCAAATATTCAGAATTGATATTTTTCAAAATTCTGGTATTTTTGACAGGCCTAATATGGAGATGTGATTTAATCCTCTTACAAATTAAAGACCCTCAGCATGTCAGCCACAACTGCTATGTCCACAAAGACACTTCAGTTATCAACATTACAAACAGGAAATTGTTGAATTACTTGCTTTGTGAGACCATATTTGCAGTAATCCCAAATAAGGAGCAAATGTCAAAAAGTGCTAGAAATAGCATGCACAGGTGAAAACAATTCCCACGCACAATAACAAAACTGTCTATTTAAAAGAATATTTGTAAGACACACATTGAAGTAAACAAAGCCAAGCAAGTGGATGAGTACAGTGAGCCAGAATATTTCTTAGTGCCTTGATGAGTGGGGAAATCCCACTGCTTATGTATCCCTAACCCTAAACTTAAACTAACTGTAATTCATCATGCTAATAAGTGCAAATCACCGGTTGAATGCATGTCATAAAGATATGTTGTTGTTTTTGTTTTTTTATGGTGGATTTCAGCCGTGCTACATCCCTCCATCCCAAAATATGACAGAGTTAATGGTTTCAGAATCTAGTAGCAGATTCTAGAAGTAGAAGTGCAAGTTATTGTAGAGGTCAGACACAGTATGTGTTTTGGATTAAACTAAGACCCAGTGAGGATTTGGCGGCACTACATTAGTCCAAGTCCGAGTCCAAGACTGCTTTTTTTGTTACAACATCTGCAATCGCTTGAGTTCCTTGTAAGTTGTGTCATGCGCTTGTTCATGGGTTTGGCTTTGACTTCCTCCCCCAGAAAGCAGCATTGCAATAATTGGCTCTACATCAGTCTCCTGTTAGTGACTAAACAAGCTAGTTTACTGAGGTCCCTGGTTTGGATTGGTCTCTGATGGGACTGGCGCCTTTGTAAACAAGGCTAACAGGCTTCATTCAGCTATGTGTGATCTCATGAGTAAAATAAAAAAAATTAACAACTGTCCTCCTTGTTTTGATAGCAAACTCTTCCACACACATATGTTTAAAACTCATAAATCTCATTGAGAAAAGAAGCTCCTAAAATCTTAAAATCACAAAAATGTACAAATTTGCTGTTTTTGACTTGCTAATTTGACAGCATAACCAAGTTTTTTAGTCGAGTAGGAAATCAAAGGTTTGTGACAGAAAGGTCACCACAAAATTATGGTCTGGACGTACACAAGTACTTCCTACTAGGGATGGGCGATAAAACAATAACGATATCTATCGTGACAGACACGTGATCAATATCAATATAATAGAAAATACGTTCGATAGAACTTCTGATAATTTCACTGAACTCCGTTGGAAGAAAACCCTGATCCAAACAAACTCACTCGCTCTTTGGTAACCTAGCAACAACCTGTTGAGTGACATGCACAGTAACACTTTCATGTTTTGCCATCGTGCCTCATAACTGCTTTAACAAAAAGAACGGCGTAGAGTGAAAGGAGAAAATGAAGTGCGACAGCGCGAGAGGAAATTGTGGATATAAGAGGAAAGGTCACGTCACCAGTTTGGCAGTATTTCGGACAGTGTTTCCTCTATATGCATTCTGCTGGATTTTCAGCGCCGCCGCAAAAAAAACCCCAAGTTATCTTGAAATGGATTATTATTGTCATTACTGCTAGTTGTATGACTGAAATCCTCGTCATCCCGGTCAAAGGCTGCAACAGGCGACTCATTGAACCGGGTGAAGTTAGTTTCAGGTTGGATATTCGGGTCCAGCCACGACTTTACTGAGGTTCACCCAGTGTGAACAGCAGGAGGACGGTTAACTCACCTCCCAGAGCCTCGCGCTGAATCCCTGGAAACTGATTGAGGGACCGTCATTAAATTACTTCGCATAAATATATTAATACAAAATAATTGCAGTTTTTTCAATATCTTCCATGTCATGTGGCCCAGTGACTCCAAACCAGCAGCAGATTGTATTAGTAAACTGGACGAACGAGACACAACTCTTTATATTGTACTAGTGCTTCCTCTATTTTATATGAATATTAATATGCAGAAATTATGATTTTTTTCTCAATAGCTTCCATGTCATGTGGCCTACTGACTTCTGAAACAGATTGTTTCCATAAAAAAGTATAATAATAAAGAAAATAATGGTAAAAAGTTCTCTAATGCTCAAGAGGTTAACATATCTTCAAGCAGCAATGTCAACTTCTAAACTATTTTGTCTCATGTCTTAGATTCTGATTCTGAATAATAATAATTATTAATTATAATAATATCGATATATAATTAGCGATATCGACTGATATGAAACACTTGTATCGTGATAAATTTTTCAGCCATATCACCCAGCCCTACTTCCTACTCCCTCGCCAACTACTGTAGAGGTGCCTAGTAGCAGGAGCTCAACAACAGAGGACTAGGTATGTTCCCATTAATAAAAGACAAAAAGAACTATACAAGTCTTGCCAGTCTGCCAGTATAAAGCCCCATTGGCCGAATAATAAAGACCAAAAAGTTAGACAGTTGAATAAGACTGAGGTTATGTATATGTGTTGTCTGGAAGCAAGCACCACGGTACTCTTTTTTTTCAAACATGCATTTCAAACGGCCATGCACTTTCCACACCAAAGTCTCAAATGTTGACCAGACATGCTAAGTGTGGACACTCTACCTCTTGCTTACTGACACCAGGTTGTTGAATGGGAATGATGCCTGGAGGGGGAGACACTAGACCAGGATTGGCGAGGGCAGGCTGAAGGCTCTTAGGAGTTGTAAGTGTAGACGGTTTAAGAGCTGGGATGAAACGTGATGGAGGAGAGAGGGAAGGTTTGTGGGCGACTGAGGTGGTAGAAGGAAGATTTGTTGGATTGGGTTTTGTGGCAGACATTGTTTTGGGTGCAGGTATGAAGCCAGAAGGTGGAGACAAGGGTGAGGGCCGGGAAGCTGGGATAAAGCCAACATGCGGTGGGAGAGATGAAGGTCTAGAATGAGTTAATTTTGAAGAAGTTGGAGCTGAGCGCTCAGAAGCCATGCTGACTGGGTTTACAGTAACCGCAGGAGATTTGACTTCCAGTATGACTGGACCGGAGCTTGTAGCTTTGTGATTGACCTCTTGTGGATTCAGGGGTGATTTATCCCCTTCTTTCGCCTCTTTGGTCTCCTCCGGCTCAACTTTTTCCTCTTTCTTCTCTAACTTTATTTTTTCAGGTCGCTCATCCTTGCGTATTCGTGGGCGGGGCTCTCCTGTCCTGCCTCTGACCATTAAGTTTGTCAATCCTCGTGAAATGTCATCTTTGTCTTCTGTTTTGATGACATCATGTTTAAAAGAGAACCCTGACATCACAGGGGGCTTAGACACTGAAGCTGGTGCTGGCACTGCTCCAACTGGTTCAGCATCAGGCTTTGCTGCTTCTAGAGTTTTGCCTGATTGTTGTGTTGACACCTGATCCTCTTCTGTGGGAAGTACCTTCCTGACAACTCGACGAACCACCTTTACAACTTTTTTACGAGTCAAACCCTGGTCATCTGTGGTATCCATCTGGTGTGTGCTTGTGCCTGGAAGTTTGATGTTATTGGTGTTGGTACCATTGACCATGCTTTTGCCCATTAGGCCATTTTGTTCTCGATCCCTGTTCATAACTGGCTCTGGGCTCAGAGCAGCTTGTTGTGGTTCAGGACTCCTCAACTGCTCTTCTGTCTTTGACGGTGGCTCAGGGCTTTTGAAGCGCTGTGCCAATTTAACAGGTGCCCTGAGTTTAGATGGGGAAGGACTCCTGACCCGGGTTGACGATTCTGCAGAGGAAACTGGTTGGGGACTTTTTGCCTGGAATAACCGACTGCCAGGGTCTAGAGCTGGCACTGACTTTGCCTGGTTGAGCTGCCCATTACTGTCTGGCTACTCATAGAAAGGAAAGAGAAGAGGTATAAGAATGGTAATGATGAAAGAATATTCAAGCATCATGTCTTTATGGTGACAACATTCAAAGTATTGGTATGCTACATTGGGCTGAAATTGTCTGCCGCCATTGTGGACAACAGTTACAAGTAATAGAAAATAGGTTAAGACTAACTCTTACCCCCTCAAACCCTTTGATGATACAACAGAATCTTTAAGCTTTATAACATCAGGCTTCATACATCACAGATCAATTTGACTTGACTTGATTTTTTTTATTTTAAACCAGAACTACAAAAATTGTCTGACTGTGCAGTAGAGGTGTGGAAATTTCTCGATTGTAAGATGCATCAAAATAAAAAAGGAAATGTCCTGACTTCCTGTACAAATCCTTTTTTGTTATCACAAACTGGGCTTAAAAAAAAATCTTAAAAACATGAAGTGTTTTTTCTTTATTATATTAAACCACCAGAGGTTATTCTTTCAAATTTACAAGAGATTTGTCTGTCTGAATGTGAGGCTGGTGAAGATTCACACCTCTACTGTGTAGAAGAGCAGCCAGTTGCTTATTACATCCCTCACTGACTCCTGGAGGAAGAACCCTGAAATCCCACAATAGTATTCTATAGTAGTAAGGTTTGCAGGGCACTTCATATGCTATGAAGAAGCCACAGTGTCTAGGAGAATGACCTGCTGCTTATATTCTTATATGCACAGGTAATAGTTCACACATTTCTCTAGAACCCTCCATGACTAACTGGAGGGTCTTCAGTCATATCTTTATTCAGACAGTGCATAGCCCTCTGGAGAACTGGTTGATTTTATCTGACTAAAAATGCTTTAATAATGACATGACTCTGACTGCCAGTAACATACAACATGTACTCCACTAACTAATAAAGGACAGAATTTACTTACACTTTTGCTTTCTGGCTTGTTTTCTTCCTTGATCTAAACGTGTTGATATAAAGACAGAAAGATCAAAACCTTGACACCACATGAAGCTGTTGTCTACCACACACCATGCAGACCTCGGAAAATATGTGAAAAATTTGACAGCCATCTTTTGCATAGAAATGATTTTTGCACTACAAACAACTCTTTCATTAGAAGTGCACTCAGTCCTACTATTTCAAGAAAATGATGCAACTGCTGCATTGTAAGTGCACAAATGGTACAACGTGAAATGGAGTAACTATGCTAACATATAAGTGAAAGCCATCAAATTCTTAGAGTGGTGCAGACCACATGTATCTAAAGACGTCAATAGACAGTGTAAAACATTGGAACACCATGCAGTGTGAGAGCATTATGAAATGTCCAAATGAGACTTCCCTTTTGTTCCCAGAAGGAAAAGCGAGATGAGAATGCCATGTTGGCTGATCTGCTGTCATGGGCTGTGATGAATGAGACGAGAGCAGGAGGTGGAGGGGTGCTAGGAAGAATGGTGAGAATGCAGATGATGAATAGGAACGAGGATCTTAAGGCAACACATCGCAACACTCGCAAAAAGTGTAAGCCACATGTTGATGGCCAGGCAATGGATAGGGTCTCAGAGAAGTAGAGGATGAGCAGGAAATTAGAGCAGGTTTAGAGAAATGAAAACAGAAATTGCAAAATACCTCAGACTAACAAAATCAAAATTTTTGTGCAAAGCAATCAAAAATCATCCCAGTTATACCTAGTGCAAAAGGATCTGGGGAACACTTTTGAATGGTTAACAAAAATAAAGGCATACTAGTGAGCTAATCTTGACCCTGGTATCTTTCAAAGAGCAAGAAAGAAATGCCAAAAGCTCTCAGAGGGGCATGCATACATACATTGGCTCTAGACCAAATGCATCCCCTGATAATAATGTACAGGATTACTGCTTTGAGACATTTTTATGATTATGTTAAGTATATTATCCCTACCTCTGCCCAGAACATCATTTGTTTATTTTCATTCATACATTCTAGCAAACTTGCATCACATGTCTACTCAGCTGTGAACCTCATCATCAGGCCACACGAAAGAGGTAGGATCAAAGAGTTCTGACCAACAGAAGAGCAGGAGCATTAGTTTGAACCAAACCAACCCCTGCCAGTTTATAGGCGCTTTGATACATGTTCTACAATAAAATCCTGTCACGATTAGAACTTTGAGTTAGGCAATATGCTGATATGTACCATGAGACCAGAGGGGGACCCTTCAGAGAAGGCCCAAACATTTCAGCATTTCAAATGTTATACTGTCTCTTTCACATCACCGCTGCCATCCCTCCCACAACTTCCCCCTGTTCCTCAGCAACCAAATCACGTGGTTTGCCATATCATTTTGTGATTGGTTGGTGTGGTGCCTTTTCCCACCAATAGGAACGTCTTTTTTTGCTTGCAAACACTTCCTGCTTGCGGACACTTTCATGAGAAAAGCCTGTTTTTACCGTCTCTTCCTGCACCAAACGTGACAGTGTTTGCCAGTGCATGTATGCATGTAATAACTAGTGCTGTAGAGACCTGGCTTGGTATGGTCTGTATAGAGGAATAAAACTATGTGCGGAAATCCCACATGTTGCCTGCCGTGTCTTTGAGCTAACCGGAGCTACCGCCATCGAAAATGGACCAAAACCTTCCCCTTCACCACCCACGTTACAATATACATCAAGTTGCATGCTCTGCATTATAAGAAGCAACCAACAAACTTAAGGAGAGTCTTTAATGTTCAAAAGCTACAGTATATGTGTGTATATGATCACTGGCAATTGCTCCCACCTGTAGGTACTGTAAATGTGACTTCATGTGATCGTCAGGCGATCAGTCCTTTGTTCATACCTAACTGCATTAGAAAAACAATTCTACCGCAGTCTGAAATGGGATACTCATTTTTGCAATAGCAGTCACACACAGTTAGTGTAAGGCCCTGTCTGTAGTCAAGGGTCTCTGCCTTGAACTAGTATAATTAATCTGTACACAAAGCAGAACAAAGCTGTTCTTCAAAAATTGAACTTTGGCTGGAGGTCTTTGGCTTGACAAGCCCCTCCAGGCAAACCTTTACTGGGTATGGGACAGTGTCCAGGTCTGGCTCAGGGTTAGTGGATTTTATCAGTGGTCACTGAATTAGCACACTGACTAACAGGTTTATTTTTGGATAAGACACTGGTGAGCCACAGAAAGTAAAATAAAACAGGCATAGGTACGTGCTATGTCATAAATCAAACATCACAAACATCTTGTTATTAATACTAAGCGGTAAAAATGAGCAAAAACATTTGTCATTTTCATTGAGCCATTCCGTAATCATTGTTTGTGGTCTGGTAGGATGCATTGTCCTGCTGGGGAGTAGCCCTGGTATCCCAGCAATACACTGACTTGTAACAAGATGGTCAATTATTACATACAGCCATAGCATTTTACCACAGTTCACACATAAACCCAAATAACAAACCACAAAAGAGACTGTATACTTTTATAGCACAGTGACAATGTACTGTATGATACACAGCCACTAATTTAGGAAGTTGATGGGTCAAATGAGAGCAATGACTCATTTATGACATCACCTTACAAGAAAGAACAGGGCAACTAACCCTAACCCTAACCCAAGCCATCCAAAGGCATTGTCTGTAGTGTCTCTACAGATAATACATTTAACTACTTAAAAGTCCCCTCAAGCTACCACACAAATAGAAGCACTTGAGTTTAACAGAATTCATGATTTCTTTAACCTTAACCAAACTTGTCTACAATGTGGCTTACGTTCGCACCTACTATTGAAAGCAATTGTTATTCAAACACAAAACTAGATCCTGCCATACTTGCTATCATGTGCAATGAATGCCTTTTTGGATAGATATTACCTGGTTAACATGAGGTCCACAATTGGACATGACTTGGTCTTGCCAAAAGATTAGATGTTAGGCAGCCATATAATATACCCTGGGATAGACTGAGGGGAATGGAGATGATAGATTTCATGTCTACAAAGCAAAAAAGAAAGCTTACACATGGCACCCCACTAGAATCAAGCAGTTCCCTTCTGCTGTTGTTAATGGTCAAGATGCTAAAACCCTGTTTGCAGTGGATTGGTAATATTTGGGATAGAGGACTATCCAACTCAATCCTAATATACCCAGGGATAAAAAGACCTCATCCAAAATGTGTTCTAAATATTTTAATGTTTTCCTTTGAGCCCTCTGCTGTCTACTCTGTTAGATTTGATATTTGCCAGTCCATACCATTTTCAGCTGATATTCAGTAATCAAATTTCAATAGCGCAAACCCTAGATTAACCTTTTATTTCTATTTTAAAGTTTTTATAGCATTACAGAAGTGACATGCTTGTTAATGCCACTTGTTACAGGCATCATTGTGCACTGAAACAATTATTCCCATTTAAATCTGAACAGATTTTGAAGCCAAGTTTAATATTTCTTTGACAAGCATTGCATGATTTCTTGTATTCTTATTCAACTGCTGAGAGGTATCTTTGTCTCTTTCTGCTCTTTCCAGTCTGCTTGAACCAAACCACTGTACAGCATTTTGTACTTCATGTACAAAATATTTTGGCCGAACCCTTCATACAAAATAACATATATTTATCAAGAGGACTTTTTACAACCTAAATCCATGAAAGACCATGCAAAAATATAAAGCAGCCATCTGACTGAATTGATCGAGCCTCTGTGGCAGATGGTTCCAAACTTTTCAATGGTGCTACAGAGTTAAGACTTTATCAGTGTGCCCTGACTAATGACATGTTTAATATTGTAAATGCTACTTTCTGTGGGGAAACCACTCAAGCTACCCCCCTCAGCTAACTGTAATCTAAAAATAGTGCCACCGTCTGTGGAGCCTCAAGGCCCCATGTCTGTCAAGAATTTTCCATTAAAGATCCCACTTTGTGTAAAAAGTTATCTAAAATTGCTCTACCTGTCAATGAAGGAATTCCACAACTCCTGTGTCCAAATAGTCCTCACAAGTCACAGATCAAATCAAAAACTGGTCAGAGTTGAGGAGATCTGAGCAAACGGCAGGAGACACAGAGTGGAGAGTGAAACAGCAGAGCTGAGAGAGGGAGCATGCTGATAGGCTGGCTATTCCTGACAGCGGACAGACAAGAGATGTGGGGACAGCTGTTGTGATATGAGGGTGTTGAGGAGCAGTAAAAATAGGAGGCTCTGCTTTCCAGCCTGGACAGTTCTGCCATGAGCTGCCCCACCATCTTCACAGTCCAATCAGAGGCCACACTGTTCAACCACACATGCTGTTGCAGTTGCTGTCATCTCAGCTGCTTCTGTGTGTGCACACGTGTTTCCATGTGTCTATCTATGTGAAAGCAAATGCAGCTAAGGGTCTGTTAATGTAATTGAGAGCATATTGGGTCCAACTGTTTGTCTTGTATGTCAGTAATATTAAAATGTAGGACTTGGAAGTTGACATCAGAGTGCACTCTGGTTAATTCAGGGGCCATTCTGACACATTTGTAGGATACTGGTGTTTGTGTTTGCATATGGAGCTGATAGATGAAACTTGTGGATTCAGTGATCAATGAAAATAATAAATCTATGGATTATTATTTGAATCAATAAAAACGTTGAAAGCAGTAACAAGACTACTGGTGTTTTCAGACCAAACACGATGCAAATTGCAAAGGAAAGTTGCACATTGCTACCTAGCTACAAATAATATCTGTACAGTCAATATATTGGTTATTGGGCTTAATAAACAGGGAACAACATTACCATGCTGACATGCTGGATTTTATATTCAAAATTCATTTAATTCTCATTATGCAATTTTAATTGCAGTTCCCTAAGCTACACACATGCACAAAGAAAGTATATAGACTATTGAATATTGAGCCAGAAAAAAAAAATGTTCATGGTTTTGTGACCGAGCACTGGAGTCTCACAGCCTGGGGAATGAAGCCGCTCTGTAGTCCGTACCAATGATTTTCTGGGTGGGTTTAATCACCCACTGCAGAGCTTTCCTGTCCTGCCAGTAAGAATGCCTTCTTGTGGTCCTCGGTTAACAAGAATTTGCCAATGGAATTGAGCCTTCATGCATTTCCCAAATAAGCAGAGCGTTATCAAGGCTTTTTGTACTGAGGGTGGCAATGTGTTCTCAGCAGGTTCATTTTGATGCTGATTTTCTGGAATCTAAAACTGTTAACCTGTTCTACCTCAGCTACACTGATGTCGACAGCAGCAGGTATAATGATGCTGAAATCATTAAACCATTTGCTATGCACATATTTCGTCATAAACCAAAGGCAATAGATGAACGTCACAGGATCAGACCAGAGGATTACCTAAGTAGAACATGAATGTGTGTTTATCTAATTTCAATAGCACACCATCCAGTAGTTGAGACATTTCAATATGGAACACATTACCAACTAACATGCCTTACCTAAAGCCACAGATACACTAAAATTTTACAATAAACTGCAGACAATGTTTTATTTAATTCTTCTAGACTGCAAGAGGCAGTGCTTAACACTGCATGTCATATACCTTGTGCACTCGTAGGTCTAGTTATTTAATAGCAACAAAGTCAGGTGCGATCTGGGAAGACCTAGGGCAGCCTGCCTATATATACCCACGTCATCATGAAATACATCTTGACAGAATCTTCTTTCCAAGATTCCAAGTAACAGAGATTTCTTGCAGTCATCCAGAATTCATACTTACTATCTGTAGCCCCATCAATTGGCCACACTATTACAATTGATTTATATATTACAGTTAAGATGTTGACAATGAATTTCTATCAGATTTATTATAGACTGAGGTTTAAAGCATTGTTGGCTAACTGGAAAAAACCTGTCCTCTGGTTTCACTATTCAACAGCAAGGAGTGATTTTAGCTGCTGCTGATTGTTCTTCCTGAAAAGATCTGAGTTATGATGGTCTTTGTGCCTTGCTTGTTCTAGTATATCTAAAGACAAAAGGGTTGTGAGGCTACATCCTGGTAACATACCTTTGAATTTCGTCCAAACATAATTTAGCAGTACAATCCCACGTCCAGTGCTGCTGCTGTCTGAACCATATCCGACCAAAACTCTTTTCCCCCCGTTTCACCAACTCTGCCGCTCTGCTGTTCTTACTATCTGTTTCAGTACATACACGGAACTATAACAAACTATACATCTACATTTGCATGTGTTGTAAGATGCATTGTCTTCCTGTGTGAAACTGCTGTGAAGCAGGGAAGAGGAAGTGTGAGCATTTAAAGAAGGCAGCTCAAAAAAAGGAGAAGCAGAAGGATAAAAGAATACATAGGCTTCCCTCAATGCTGGTGATGAATGAAAAACTGTTGATCATTTTCTTTAGATGCTGCTGCATCTCGAAACTTAAGTATGTGTAAAAAAAGAAAAAAAGATTTGGTTTGGTTTGTGGGCCGTGGTTAAGGTTAGGGTTGGGCTTAGGGTTAGTGTAAGGCAAGTAGTGGTTTTGGGTCACCAGAAAATTATTTTAAGTCAATGTGTCATCAGAGTAAAATAATTGAATGTGCATGTGTGTGTATGTTCATCTGCTGTATATAAGTTCAATGTTCATCAATCCAAATTAAACGTATCTTATTGCTGAATACAATTTGTCAGGGTTTCTTTTGTAACGTTTATCATTTATTTTCTGAAAGAAGACTTACCATCAAATGTACTGTATATGTACATATTCTGAAAAGACTTTCTGAGACTGAATATGTTTTTTTACACAGTGTAGTTTTTCAGCACCAGACAAAGTGGGGACAAGTGTGCAAGTGTGTGTGTGTGTGCGTGTGTGCGTGCGTGCGTGCGTGCGTGCGCCATACTGATGAATTTTAGTTCTTTTAAGAAATAAAACTGGAGCTGAAAATAGACTCCAGGACTTATTCCCTAGCCTGAAAACACTGCAATTTGAGGTGTGTGTAAGACTGCAATAAGGGGCGAAGGGGGAATACCATTCTTAATTTTCATTTAACATTCCAGGACTGTTGGAATGATTATCTTGTTCTGCCTGGCTTCAGGCAACAGGACTAGCAGTCTTAATGAAATAGCTTTATACCTATGGTTGGCACAAAATATAGATACGTTGTAAAAAGTGTTTGCTTGAGCCAGTTGAAGGCATGGTACACATGCACATGATCAGAGTGGTACTACCTCTGCCTCATTTTGAGCCATGAAAAATTCTGACTTGAGTGTTTACTGAACAAACAGCGCAGTGATGTTTCCTCAGTCTGTCAAAATAGTCTGTCTGCATACATAAAGGACATATATCCTGAGTATATATCATATATCCCAGTTGCAGCAGATATTAACCACTGCGGGATCTGCTGCAACTCTATTCATTTCCCATCACCTTTGCTTTTGGACCACAAGATGGAGCCAGAGGAGTGGGAAAAGCTCTACATGCTGTTGAAATGCTGTTGAAATGTTTCAGCCACACAAAGCCTCCATTATTTCCCAACTGATGCCGTGATATGCTAGGGAGGGAACAGCAAAATGATATTGATAATGTGCAAAAAAATCTTGCTGTGAAATGAATGGAGTGACAGCTTTACTACAGCTGACAGAGGGGAGAAGGAGTGGGAGGGGGGAGGGGTGTATGTTGTACAGGCTGGGAAATGGAGGGTAGGTTACAGAAGAGGGTGGGGTAAGAAGCGCACATAGAGAAATGCAGTGATGTAACATTGCGTTCAATAGTGACAACAAGTATTATGAATGGCAAAGAAATATGTCAGCTGAGAGGAAGGCACAAATCTGTAAGTCTTGAGCTTTCCATAAACTATTCTGCTTTTAACAGGAGGGATTGAGTGAAAAACGCAGATAGAAAAAAAGCATTTTTAATGCTCAAAACCATTTATTTGGTATAGCAGACTATACCTTAATAATATATTTAAATATGAAGTGAATAACTTTATTCTGAGAGATTTTTCCTGGTCCTGGTCTTCTGCTGGACAACAAGAGGGAGGGAGATCGATGGCCACAGCCTGCGACCGAGTGCATGTCTGCAGG
>OMLP01002521.1:54562-67006 GCA_900302685.1 Spondyliosoma cantharus | reverse complement strand
CCCCCCCCCTCTGCTTCTGATTTGAAGGGGCCAATCAGAACGCCCACCGCGGTCATCAGTTAATCACATCACACTCAATCATACGTGCTGAGCTCTGGGGTGCAGATTACAAATTCATCAGCGATCCGAGACCACACTGTCTGTCGCTGGAGCTGTAGCGAGTATAGGTCAGAAAATGAGCTGGCTTTATCGGGACAGCCAGACATCCGATGCCACGTCTGTTACGTAACAGTTGTTATGTCATCTGTTTGAGGCGCGTTGCACTCTTGTCGTGAGCAGTTCCTTTTATTCGAAGCGGTATTTGTGCCAGCTGGCATGCAACTTTCATGTGCAGATATGAAGATAAGAGATCGAGAGCTAGTGCTTAAATAAACTGGTTACGTAAGACGGAGATCCGCGCTTGTGAACGTGTGAATGAAGCACACATATGCACACACAGAGTGCTTTATTTATTCACTCGACTGTTTTCTCTCTCGGTGCACAGCCATGTATGCACTTACACACCCGTGCATATGTTAATTCGCATACATTCGCACTCACACATACAGCGGGTCTTGCCTTGCATGCGGGTCTTTGATGAATTTGCCGCAGAGTTACATCAAGTTGGCAAATCAAGGGGGCTCTTTTGTGCCTCTGCGCGTCTGCGAATGTGCATGTGCATATTATATCTGTGGCAGCGTCTGTGCCGAGCAGGATCTATTCTTCCTCAAACAAAAGCATCGCTGCTCAACTGGGCTGTTGTCGATTGATACCCCGCGAGTTCCCTGGCCTTAGATCTCGTGTGGGGTCTGGGAAGAAGGCTTGCTGGTCGTGCAGGTCTCAGATGTGGCCTCTCGCTCGCATACGCTCTGACAAGTACATAGTCCTCTGGAGCAGAGCAGCCCTCTCCATGTCTGCATCCTGCCTGGCTGCAGAGATAAAAAGCCTCCCACCACTGAAATGGCCCACTGTGTAAGTGTAAGTGACAGTAAGAAAAGGGAGATGTGGGGCGGGGGGGAAGTGAGAGTTTGTGAAGGCTGTGGGCAGCGAGGGAGCAAAGCAAGTCCAAAATGCAGCATCTCTGGTTCCATCGTAGGCCGGGCAGTGTTAACCTGACCTCGGGCAGCACCATTTCGCATTGTCAAAAGACTCGTGTGTCCCGTCAGTCTCATTTATGGTGAGGTAACTGCTCCTCACATACAAGTAGAACTTACAATCGGTCGTTCCATCAGCTCGTCAGATTACAAACGAGTGCAGCTTGTATTGGCCTTAAAAACCCGTCTGAATGCCTCCACCTCACAGCAGGAGTGTTTGAGTTTGGTTTCACTGTCCTGAAATGCGCCAACCGAAATCCAAAGATTTCCCTCAAGCTTTCCGTTGATATTTTGAAACGTAAAAAAAAAACAATTTGAGCTGAGAGGAACTCGGGTGCGATTGGGCACAATAACAGAGTCACAGAGAAAATCATTAAGATTTAGTACATCGGCTCTGGAGTGTTCGTGTTGCTCCTAATCTTCTATTTCCTCACTAATTATAATTTAACTGGAGCATCATCATCATCTACAATCCTCCAAAATGACCACAAAGTTGAATCGCTGCGTTTCTGAAACGGTTTCAATAATAAAACCTTCATGAAGGTGAGGTTTCAGGCCGTTGTGTTAGATTGCTTTCATTCCAGCACGGTGTACCTAATGAACTGAGTGCGATTTGATGTCAGTCAAGGCAATAACGTCGAACAGTTTCTTCAATTAGCTGATGTCGAATTGATTTTTGTGTTGATGGAACGTTTGTTGTGCGAGCTGAAGAAATGATCTTATTTACTGCATTAATAACAGAATGTGGTTGGCTTGGTTACAGTGTGTAGATAAAGCCAAACAATGTGATTCATCCGGGATTCATTAAATCCACGATTAGACACCATTAAAAATATTAGCAATGAATCTTTAAAGGGAAATTCTGGGGGCCTTTCCTCACATGTTTGGGTGTGTATAAATGGTTCATTCTTACCTAAAGTTTTGGAACCGGTCCAGTAGTTTGCCTCAGCCAGCAGCCTAATCTTTTGGGGCAAGTCCGACTGCGAAAGTTACGTCCACTAAATGTGTTTGTTTTCACCACTGACAGGTTAACAAGTGTCTGACAACATTTAAGAAACGATTCCTACAGATAATCAGATCTGTTTTAAGTCTCGTTCAAGGAGAAGTCTTGTCCTGAAATCTAGATCTAATATCTGAAAATACTGGAAGTCCCCTTTAAATGGATTAGTAGACTTTATACATCAATTTTGATCAATTTTTAAAGTGACACGGAGGACGTTTTAAGTGTTTATGAAACAGTCTTGTGATTCCTCTTATGATTACAAATGACCTGTAACAGCAAACAAGACCTCCAGCGAAAATTGATGCCTGTGCTCGTGTCCAATCACATTTATCACATATTAAACCTACCTCGTCGCGGTCCATCCTCGCTTCCAAAACCAATGCATGAGCAAAGATCTTTACAACAGCAGGCGCTGGTGTCCTACCGCTTTTGTCAAAACGGGGCGCTAGTAGTTCCTCGTAGACACTTTAACCTACATAGAAAACATGGACACTACTTACATCAGTTTTGTACTACTGAACCCATATTAATAAATAGTGCACTCATTTATTTATTTGAAACTCTTACATTTTATTTTACTTGTTGTATCTTCTTTAATCAAAATTTATTTTTTTAATTTCATTTTATTTCCTTGCATGTCATTTAGTGTTCTGTCTCATCCACATGTAATTGCGTGTGGATGTAATTGTATTCAGTGTGTTCACTGTTACAAAACCGTGCATAAGGGACTGGGCTCCGTGCAGCAGAAACATGGGGGATGGTATATTGTGTTTATCCAACTGTATCTGTGATTCATTGCATTTTGTATGACTTCATATAAGAAGGCCTTGGTTATGGAAAACAAATCAAGGATTCACAATGCTTGCTTGTTATTATTCACCAGACGTGTTTCTTTGTAACCATGTTGTTATTATGCTCGTCGTCTTTTAGCTTTCATAGTGGTATAATGGCCTCGAATCCGGACCAGTATGGCTGGTAAGAAATGCTCGCCCAGACGTTTAACTCTGTTTAACTCCCTTATTTCTCCTCCACAGCCAGAGGTACTGTATGTGTAATCCTGATGTGGTGCAGCAGTTTCACAACCCAGACACCATCTTCATCCTGGCCTTCGCTGTGGTCCTCCTCAACACCGACATGTACTCGCCTAACATCAAACCCCAGCGCAAAATGGGCCTTGACGACTTCATACGCAATCTAAGAGGTCAGTGTGTACACATACAGTATCGTACATGCACAAGGGAGAGATGAAGGGCCTGTGTTTGTATAGTAGCTGTATGTATGTGCCATATCTGGGGCGTGTAAAGAGCTCGTATACTGAGCTGCAGACATGCTCCATCCTTTACGGTGTCAGAGTTTGAACACTGGTGATATGCAGTAACTTCACGTGCGCACACGTGCACATTTTCGAACCTTTTACTGCAGATTATGATGAGGAGATCCATCGGAGAGATATGTCAGGAGGAATGATAAGAAAAGACGAGAAAAGAGAGCAGAGGGCAGAGGAACTTTTACAACAAGCACTCTCTTATCGACCTCACCATCAGTAATTTGAGGGACAGCTTCTTGAAGTGAAATAAATTACTCAAAGAGGCAGCGGATGCTCGCCTCGGCTTCCTACCATCAGGCGAAAAACCCTCAGCTGTGCAGGAGGAGATTTCAGATATCCTTGAGTCAGAGTTCTGCCCCAGAGACCGCGGCGTCGACCCGTTTAATTGAGGCTCACTTAGCGTTAGATTTAAGGATACGAGCTACAGTTACCGGAAGTATCTCACCACCTGCAGCCGCCCCGAGGCTCTCAACACATCCCCTGTCCGGCGAGCAGATACCAACATTTGCTGAAACTAAAGGAGGGTTTTGACTTTCATTTGTACCTTCAGCTGACAGGACAAGCCACAATATAATACATTTCAATATCTTCTTCCTAAATATTGCACAATTCAGGTTTTAATTTATGAACGGTCCAGCTTTTCCCAACAGCAGCGACAGACCGCTGTGAGGATGTCATTGTGCCACACGATGATGGAACAATGACGGCGGCACAATGACAGCACACACACTGGGATAAAAGCACGGTTTCTGATTCACAGCTGCCGACACTACAACGGAAATAAAACTAATTTGTTTTTTAATACCTCAGACAAAAACTACATGAGCCCACAAGGCCAGTCTCAAATTCAGTGATTACCAAGTGTTTGGATCCCCATTAACTTGCACTGCGGCCTCTCGAGGATACACACAGTGAAGTGATTTCATTCACAATCAACTTCTGTGAATAATAAGCACAAATATGACATTTTAATTAAGGTTGGTTTGGAGTCTCTTTGATAAAGTAATTAAGTTTGCCACATGACAACAATTTGCTATAATTATTAATCAAAGTTGTGAGTGATAGGCAAGTCACAATAAAGATAATGAAAAAAACATTGGTATTATGTCATTTAAACAGTAATTAACTGTCAAAAGTGGAGCAGAGCAGCTAAGCTAACTGTCCTCCTATTGCTAACACGGGGTGAAATAAACATGTCTGTTCAATATACTTAAAACCAATTTTTCCGAGGTTGCCATCAACAAAATTTCAGACGGTTCTTGTATTTTCAACCAACTCAAGGAGTTAACGTTAGTTTAAATAGCTACCTGACTACAGCTGACATGTACAGAAGTATTGTCAGCATGATGTAGTGCCAAAGTAAAAGTACCTGTTTGGTCCCTGTGACTGATGTCATCAGATTGTCAATACTGTTAATCTTAATAGGCAAGTCCTGTCACTCAGCAGCCATCTGACAAGATCAAGCCCATGTAAATGAAAAGGGATAGAACAATAACTTCCTTTTCAATGGTCAATTCAAAGGCCTTTTTTCATGCAGGTTATAGCTGCATGTGCACAGTTTCACGACATCAACATTTTTTTTACAGGTTAGTACAGAGTGCCGAGAGGTGACGCTTGAAGAAATTCGACTTTCATTCTCCTCTTCTGTGCCCGTTAGAAATCCATCTGTGAGATAAACCTTACTATCGGTATACACTTTTGTCCATCACTGGGCAAGCGGTAACCATGGGCAAATGGAAGGTTAACTGGTGATGCATTTCTATAACAGACTAATTGATTTAATAAACGGAAATCGGAAATTATCGAGTCGTCTTTGCAGCAGCGGCACCACTTGTTGTCCATTCAGCGGGTAGAGCTGATCACCTGCAGGATATAGATGACTTCTTACATCTTATGGATGACTGTTCCCTCAGGTGTGGATGACGGAGCAGACATCCCCAGAGAAATGGTCGCAGGCATTTATGAGAGGATCCAACAAAGAGAGCTGCGCTCCAACGAGGACCACGTCACCTACGTGAGCCGCGTGGAGCAGTCCATCCTCGGCCTGAAAACTGTGAGTGACATTTGTGTGCAGATCGTTCTCCTTTGCCTTTCTTCTCATTTCAGTGAGCTGTCTGCTCTTGTTTGTACTGTCTCCGCTCTCTTGTGCCATGTATTATTTCGCTGCAGTCTGTCCTCTGTACTATCTGTCATCTCCGTCTCTTTAACCTCGCCTCCGTAGATCCTCGCTGTGCCCCACAGACGTCTGGTGTGCTGCTGTCGTCTGTTTGAGGTGCCTGACGCCAACAAGCCTCATAAGCAGAAACTCTCCCAGCTCCAGAGAGAGGTCTTCCTCTTCAATGACCTCCTGCTGGTAAGAAACGTCTATTACGTCACTCACTTCTCTAAATATGCAGCTGAAACCAGCCAGGTATAATCAAATTTACGGTATGTTAATTCAATGACGTTGTGTGTTTTGCTGTAGATCCTTAAGCTGTGTCCCAAGAAGAAAAGCTCAGCCTCGTACACCTTCTGTAAAGCGATGGGCCTTCTGGGAATGCAGTTTCACCTCTTCAGTAACGAGTGTAAGATGCTGTTTTACTCTGCAGTAGTTTATTCTCAGTTCACTTCTGGCCTGGGGCTGGAAAAATGCTGAGCTAACTGTCAGAGCTGTCTGTCAATTTGAGGTTGAGACCCAGACTTTGAATGAATAAAAAGAAGCAATGCACAGATGTCAATTTATGGGCAAGACTTTTCAGGAGAGTTGCTTGCTTGATCTTTGAAAGAAAGTTTATTAAATCAAACTCACTCACTCAATCAACTTACTCTGGTAAGAGATAATGTTAATGTGACTGGACCTGCAGTAGGCACACGTAATGCGGAAATCAATGACAATAGTGATGTTTACTAGCAGGCAGAGCCCAACGACGGTTTCTTGTAAATGTGGATGCAGTGTTGGAGCCTCGTTCATTCGAAAGAAAGCTGCTCTCTGGTGCAGGAATCGAAAGCCATTGTGAACGTGCTAGCAAGCTGATGTTAGGATTTAGCTCACAAATGGTTGGTCATTCGCTTACATTTGTGTGTGTGTGTGTGTGTGTGTGTGTGTGTGTGTGTGTGACCGTACCATACCTACCCTCAAGAGTCTCAAGACCAACCGAGTCGGCTAACCTTCAGTTTAGCTAACTTGAATGTGGATAAAATAATTTAAACTACTGCCTCTTCTAGACTTTCCAAATTCAATTGGACCGAATGGCTTAACTTATGATACTCAAACAAGTCATTTCTTGGGGGTTGTGCTAAAAAAAAAAAAATTATCCACAGTTTTACAGCTGCTTTTTCCACAATGTGAGCTTATGAAAAAAGTATTTTTGGGCCCCAGCGCATCATGTTACTGTAACTATCGTACCCGTATCGATCTTTATTCAAGTTAACTAGTTGCTAAACCGGAAGTTATCCGGCTCAGTTGGTGGAAGTCTCTAGTGCGCCAAAAATCTGGGTCATTTTAAAGTCGGGAGGTCGTCCTTTTTTTTGGCTTCAGGCACTACTGAGCAGCTTTCCTAGTAATGAATGGAGCTTCGCCTCCAACACTACATCCAGGTTTGAATGAAACGTCCAGCGGAGAATAATTTGAAATTATGATGGCACTACATATTAGGGGATCAACAAAGTTATTACAATTCATGCTCAAGGGAGCGTGAATGTCAACCAAATTTCATTTGGTACAGACACAATGTGAGGATGGCAAAAAAAATTAAGTGAAGCATAAAAAAGAACACCAGCCAATTCACCTTCTGTTAATGTACGCTTTCTAGTGTTTCTGCAGACTTTTAGTTGCAATGCTCAAGAAGATGTTGCTGCCAACAAAAACACATCAATGTTCTTTTTGCTGGTATTTTTAGATGCAACATCTGGAGATCTGTAGTAGAAACTGAAATTACAACTACAACACTCAAGTGAAAGTTTGTCACGCTGCATCGCTATTCACAATCAAAGTTAAAGTTATCGGGAAATGATGTTTTTTCTAGTTCCCTTTGACACTTGTCGGGGTTTTCTCACCAGACTACGCCCACGGCATCACCATGCTGAGCCCGTTTACCTCAGAGAAGAAGCAGCTGGTGAGTTTCTGCTCCCCGAGTGGAGAAGAGCTCAGGAAGTTTGCCGAGGAGCTCCGAGAGGCTATCACAGAGGTCAACGAGATGGAGCAGATACACATCCAGTGTAAGAGGAAGCACGCACACACACACACACACGCACGCACGCACACACACACACAAATGCAAAGGAGACAAATACTGCAGTGAAATGTATGTGGCTGGTTGCAATCCTCTTCTTCTTGTGTTCCAGGGGAATTGGAGAGGCAACAGGGTATTCAGCCACACGGCATTCACACCAATGGCGGGCAAATGGACACGCACACAGGACACGGCTCTCCCTCAGGTGCTGGTTTTGCTCACGCAGCATAAGATGCATAACGCAGCGCACATTACACGTAGCAATTCATACCTTACTCAAGGCTATGTGGAAAATGGGACAACTTCACGGAAGAGAGGCGCATGAAAACACACCGAAAAAGAAAAACGGAAAAAGAAGTGTGGATGATGGTCAGAGGGCTTAAAGTTTAGCCTCCGCTGTCATTGTCACTTGAATTCTGTCTTTATGCTAACATTAGATTTTAGCCCTGGCTACGCTGTATGTTTGGCAACCATAACAGCACCAGGCGAGCCATGTCCCCGTTTCCAGTCTGTATGCTAACTTAAACTGCTAGCTTTCCCAAAATGGTGTACAATTCCCTGGTAGAGTTGTTGGTTTATGTTTTTCTTCCACTTTGGACAGAACCCGGCTAGCTTTTTCCCCCGTTTCAAGTCGTAATGCTAACATGAGCGGCTAGCTTCACGTCGTATGCACCAGACATGAGAGAGGTATCCATCTTCTTGTCTAACTCTAAACCAGAGAGCTAATCAACGTAATTCCCAAAGTGTTTAACTGTAGTTTGGTAGCGCTGCTGCTAAACATACATCTACCTGACAGATATGAGCGAGGTATTTATCCCCTCATCTAACTCTCACTAAGAAAGCAAATTAGCGTATTTCTCGAAATCCCGAATTGCCTGGCAGACCTGCTGGTTTACACTTTTCTTCCGCTTTGGCTTGCCGTTTTCCCCCCTCGCTCTCCCGGTTTAATGCTAATGTCCAAACTCTGTGAGCGGTATCAACATCCTTAACATTCTGTATATGGAGCTAAAATCTGCCTGTTGACTTACAAACAGACCCGTTTGCCCCCACAGGCCAACAGGATCCGTACGATAAAACCGGCAACAACAACACAGTAGAGGTAAGTGCTAAAGCCATTCTTGTCTCCCTCAGGTAAGTGCCTGCATTGACAGCGTTGTGGGTGTGGTTTTTGTATGTATGTATGTGTGTGTGTGTGTGTGTGTGTGTGCGCAGTTAGACAGGGATCGTGCCTCCTCCTGAAAAGAAAAGTCTGCTTTATGCTTTGCTTTTAAAAGAGCACCGCCCGAGGCACATCCCCACTATGCAGCCTGGGACACAAAAAGGCCGCCGAGAGGAGTCTGCGGTAGCGGCGCCACAAACAGTCTCTTTCTGTGCCTCGTGAGTGGATCAGCAGCCACTCCACTCGCTATACAACATCCCTTCTTTCATCAGCTGCTGCTTGCCAGCCTTACTGTATAAGCCTTTGCAAGCCACCATAAGCCTGGCTGGCTCCTAGAATACCATCTACAAAGCCAGATAAGCTTGATACCGTTAACAGTCTGTTGAGTGTGTGTGGGTGGGTGTGTGTCTGATAAAAAAAAACAAAAAAACAGCCCTTCCTTGAACCAAGCATAGCGGTAGAAACTGTTTCCCCCCACTTTTTCCCAGTTTTCTCTCTTGTTTTATACCTTCGCCCATTCTCTCCTCTCTCTCTCTCTCTCTCTCTCCCGCTCTCAATCAGTCCTTTAGAGATGTAATTAAGTGTGTTAGGGAGACACCACGCCCTCGGTGTCACTTCTCTCCTCTCCCGACACCCCCGAGCTTCTCATTCTGCCACTCATGACCATGTCCGCACACACGCACGCACGGGAAATCCCAAAACGCTACCGCCATGATTTCTTTCCCAAAATCTCCTCTCACCTCGCAATCCTTTTTCTCTTCCTGGGCTGG
The DNA here is from genome assembly GCA_900302685.1 of Spondyliosoma cantharus. Lineage (NCBI taxonomy): Eukaryota > Metazoa > Chordata > Actinopteri > Spariformes > Sparidae > Spondyliosoma > Spondyliosoma cantharus. The sequence goes on along the minus strand of OMLP01002521.1, from coordinate 57,463 downwards.
TGTGTGTAAAAGAAGAAAAAGAAAAATGTCTTAGAGAGAGAAAGTGTAAATCATGTAAAAGCATGATTGAGGGAAAAAGAGAGGAGGTGTGTGTGTGTGTGTGTGTGTGTATTTTGCATGCGCTCGCTCTGCATTTTACCTTCCTGCATGCCTGCATGCCCATGTGCGTAACACACCAGAGGGCTGCGTAGAGGCTGCGTTCAGGCTGGTAACTCCTCATGCGTTCTCTGACTGTTCCTAAACTAGGTGTCAATTCACAACAGGCTGCAGACCTATCAACTGAGCCAGCCCAGCATTGAGTCAACGCCTCTGGCCCTGGCTGCGCCACCCGCCCTGCTCAGCCCCGTCCAGACAGGGGAGCTCCGCCCAGAAACACTCATCCAATGCCAGCAGATCGTCAAGGTGATAGTAGTGGACCAGAGCGGGCGAGGGCGGATGGAGGCCTTCCTCAGCCAAGGCCCGGCTACCCATCAGCTCATCCAGTCCGCCCTGTCCACCCCTGTACGCGTCAGAGAGGGGGATGGTCCTCAGCCCCCTCTACCGCCTCCCCCTCCACCTTACAACCACCCCCACCAGTTCTGTCCCCCCGACTCACCCATGCCCCTCCACCACACCATGCCTCTAACCCGCAGACGCAACTCCAGCGGCTCCCGCAGCATCGTTTGAGTTGTCAGCTGCTCTACGAACCCCAGGAGGGGGGGGGGGCAGACCCTCACACTCGCACACGACAACACGCACTTGTCCACTTTCTCCGACTGGTGAGATTAAAGCATTGCAGGGGATATACTGTATGAGTCCAAAGGGACAGAAGAAGAGGAAACCAACCAGAATATATTCATAGTCTTGACTGAGTGGTGTTGTTTTTGAACGTGGAGTAGTTTTGATGCCATTTCTGCAAGACTTTTCTTCTTTCTTTTGTTTCCAACATGTCACCCAGTAGCTGATGATGTTGTCTAGATTTCACACTCTTCGAGAGGTCTTGTGACTTTGCATTTTTAAATGTCACCTGTCCAACAACTGTGTCTGCGAGCTGTGACTGTGAAACCGAGGGGCGACGTCAGAAAAAGCAGACTTTGGCAGCCCTGAAAGGACAAGGGATTGCTTTAAATATGAAAGACAAAACTCTTGATGATGAGTTCACACCTCTTACCAAACTCAGTGAGGGATCACTTCAGCAGAGCGAATCTAGCTTTCCCTCGCGTTTCTTTTTTTTCTCCCTCATCTCTGCATAATGTGAGCAAACCAGCTTATTTGTTTCCTTCATTTTCTGGGGAACAGATAATCTGTATGTGTGAGGAAGAAGGGCAAATAACAGCTGCAACACCACCACCACCATCCCATCATGTGCAGCGTAGTGTAGTAAGCAAGGATGCTGCTTCTCACTTACCCAATCTAAAAAAAAATCTAAAACCATATCCTGACGACAATCATATTTTTCCCGTGCTTCATCTTTGTGCTGCTGAACTTGTGTGAGCAGATATCGTCACAGTGGCGTGTGACGGCCCCGATTCTGTAGCGCTTTGCTCTCTCGGAGCTCAGGAAAGGATTTGTTGCACTGTAACATGTAATTTCTGCACCTCTGAGTCGAACTGAGAGCGTGCTTGTGTACTGTGTGTTCAATCTGCTTACTCATGGGCAGCAGAGAGTAGGGCTGGTAATTCATCCAAAACAAGGCTCAAACAGCCAGCCGGAGCCTTTCTCCTCCTGTATATTTACCCCTAATGGGTTTCCTAGTGTGAATATTATTGTTACCTTTGGCAATATCTCTGCCTGGAAAACTCTTAGTTTGAAAATGAATAAGAATTGCTCCACGCAGGGCAGATCAAGGTCACCTCACGAAACAAAACAAAAAAACAACAAAAAAACATCACTCTCCTCTCATGTAGTATATTTTTTCCTTGCACACAGAAAATGTTTTAAAAGCAGAGTTGCATTCCTTTGCTGAATGTTAATCAGGGGGAAAACCGAAGATGTCCATGGAATACTTATTGATTTCACCGTGTCGTCTGTCCAGCGTTGATGGCTCCAGCTTGAGCCGGTTTGTACAGCAGATCACAAATCATCCGACTGAGACACACCGAACACGTCTTGTATCTTTTTGCACCACAGAATATATTGAATATATATTGTACATAGATAATATAGATTTATTCTGAAAAAGTGATTGGTTTGCCCAGTGTGTGTACCTACATATGTATTTGTACAGAGAAGATTCTAGTTTAAAAGAAAAAAAGGATATTATAGTTATTATAGATATTATTATTATTATTATTATTCACATTTAATATCAGGGGGGTGTCCTAAATCCTACTGCTACCAGAGACAGGAAACAGGCAGCTTTTATAGAGTACACTCCAGTTACCATGGTAACACACACTGATATTATTACAGATCTACATTATTCATTAGAAAATTACCATGTCATGTTATTATAGGATTACTAAGAGATGGCTGTGTCACCTGTGAAGGTGTGTCAAGGGCTATGCTGTATTGGTAAATACATGCAGTTAATCACTGGTCATTTGCACACACACGCACACACACAGGTATATATATATATATATATACACACATACATATCAGTGTGCGTGGTTGTGTATGCTCTCATATATATATATATATACACACACACAGATATATATACACACACACACACATATACACATATATATATTATATATATATACACACACACATATATACACATATATATATACATATATATATATATATATAAGAGCATACACAACCATGCACACTGATGTATACGTAGCTGCCAAAGCAACAACAGATCCAGCTTAGATTCACCTTAGAAACTGCTTGATTTCGAGTCAGAAAGCCCACTTTGTTTACTGTAAACTCTGACTGACTTGTACTGTACAGCATGAGATCGTTTATTTC
>OMLP01002521.1:43571-54482 GCA_900302685.1 Spondyliosoma cantharus | reverse complement strand
ATTATCGTCAGGGCATGTTGAGTTGATTGATGTCCTTTTTTCTCCCCTCTCTCTCTCTCTCTCTCTCTCTACTACTTCCTCTCTCTCCTTTCCGCCCCGACCGGCCCCTGCACCGATCTGCATCCTCACTGTGGAGCACTGTCATTAATCTTTGCACCCTCACAATATTTCTAAAAAGGAGATTTCTTAAGAAGATCAACATGTTTACTAATGGAATATTTCTAATTTTTTCTGTTTGAAGAGAATGAAAGAATAAAAGTAGTTTTTACTCTCGATCTCGGGGCTTTCTGTCTGTGTGCACTGACGTCACGCGCCGTCTCTCCAGCAGTCCCTCACCTCCCAGGCCTCTAATGGCTTGAATTTTGCACCAGGTGTGCGAGAAAGACGGTGGAATGAAGGGGCGTATGGGAAATCAGTATTTGGCTGCATTCCTGCATCCTTCCAGCACACCGGCTCTGACCTCATTCATTAGCGGGCGAGGGTCAGCTGCAAAGCAATATTGAATCTGACTTGTTCTAGTGAATGTCAAGGTGTGTGTCTGTGTGTGTGTGTGTGTGTGTGTGTGTATGTACATCGTTTACCATGGTGATGAATCTGCCCTCTAAACAATAAGACAGCCATTTGTATTTCGTGTTGCGAGGTGTATTCACGTTCAAGTGTTGAGGCCAGAAAAAAATACAAGTAGCTTTTATTTTTGCAAGTCACTCTTGAGAAAAAGGATAACGCTGTCAACACCTCGACGCAGGTAGAATTACAAAGAGATTGAAAAAAAAAAAACAATACCATTTTGGCTGAATAAATTATCTTACAAAAACATAGATGATATCAACATAATACGGTAACGACAATACACAGTGAAATCAATTTGTGCAAAGTACCTGAAGGCTTGCAGATGTGATAGAGCTCTCGCAGTCAGCTCACCGTTTTCGCTCTTTTTTTTTCTCCCTGTCGTCTCTGAAACTCTTTGTCCCCGTCTCCCTTTTATTTTCTCTCACTCTCTTTGAAAACAAGTGGACAGGTGGTTCATTTAAGGGGAGGACATGCGCTGAGAAGTGGGGTTGAAGTGGAGCAACAAAGCCTTAGTCGACTGACAAGGCCATTCAGTTCAGACTGTGCCGTTCACCTCCTGTTTCTCCTCCCTCTGACCTTGAGTGGTGGAGGCGGTCCAGTCCGTGGTTGGCGTCCCGGTGACCTTGAAACATTCAATTGTCACTTCTCCTCCGGGCAAAAGTGTCCCACGGTCGGTCTTTACATAGTGGTCTCCTCCCATTCCAGCTCGACATCACCTGAAAAACCAGGACAGATGAATAAAGTGAGCACTGTCCCGTGAGGAGTGCGAGGTTTATATTTTGTTGTTGATTTTGTTGTTATTTACCTTCCATGGCGTCCAGGGAGTCCATCTTTTCCAGAGCGGAATAGCTGACAAACCAGATGGATTGACTGTTGCCTTTGTTGTTCAGAAGTTCAAGCGTACTTTGGTGCAGAAAGATGTACTGCGCCTGAAACACACACACACACACACACACACACACACACACACACACACACATTGAGAAACACTGAGCCGATGTCCATGTTAATTCATTTGATGTAAAATTAAGTCTTATTTTTTCTCTGGTGCCCTGGTGGTTGATGCAGATCATGAAATAAGTAAAACCCTGATTTGAGTCCAACTGGAAAAAAAATGAATAAAATAATAATAATAAATACATCAACCATGGATAAAGCAAATGAACTTACATGCAATCATGATAATGCCTCTTGATATGTGGCTTTTTTTCTCTCTTTCAGGACAAACCTGTCGATTGACCCGTTGTTTTTGATTTATCTCCCTGTCGTGAACACAAAGTGCTCAACAGTCATGGTTTTACACACTGCCTCTTCGACAACATTTTCTCTCTTCTTCCAAACTTGTCAAATATGATCTGCTGCAAAACAGATTCTCCTCCTGAAGCGCGACTCACGTTTCACATAATCAGCCAGCCAAAAGAAATCAACTTATAGAGAAGACATCTTTACTAAACTCACTGAACCTTATCAGAGCTGATTTGCAGATTCATTTCAGGCTTCCTCAAACAAAAGTAACATTTAAAGACTCAAACTTTGAGTAAATTGTCATATTTGAAATTGTTTTGTCTTTTATCGCTGCAGTCATGGATGTATTACAGTAAGAGAAGTGGATACCATGTTTCAAGACAGCACCAAGTAAGTACATTTCTTTTCAGGCTTCCTCAGGCTTTGAGTTTTCTGACCCATAGTTCTTCCTAATTAGTGTCCTTCTCCGGCTGAGTGGTGAGATATGGGCGCTTGAGAGTGTTTTGTTTCAGATGAAAGAGCAACTCTTCCATTGGGGCAATGATAGACAATGAAATATAACCTTCATCCCTGAAGGGTTTTGTTTTATTTCTGTCTGTGTGTGAATTCATAAACCAAAATGAACTGAAACCAGTGTTGAGCTGGGTGCTAGGCAACCACCTATGCTACTGTTAAGATGCAAAGTGGTCCCAGGATCCAGTCCTTACAGATCCTCCATATTAAAGAGCATTTTTTCCTCACAAATATAAAACAGCATGAACATTCACTAGAAACTCCTGGCTCAACCACACAGTCAAATATGCTTGACTTCATTCTATATTGATTAAGCTTATTGCTGTGATCTGCAGATGTGGAGATATGAGTTAAGTATAAGTCAGGCTACAAGACAGATTTTACATACTTCCTTAATTCAATTCAATCATCTAGGGAATTTCTTTGGAAGTAAAAAAAACACAAGTGAACACACCTGTGTGTGATGCTACGTTGTGTTTGTTCATTGCCATGTCATCGTACAAACCATGTAGGAACACAACCATGGGAAGTGGAAAAGATTATTTACGTATTCTGTTTTAGATCAGTAGTTCTTTTTTAGCCTCATCCCCCCCAGAAAAATCACATTCACAACCTCCCTCAGCACTGGGCGTTGAAGCCGCAACATCCTCAAAGTGCCAAAATAAAAAAAAGAGTGTATATGCTCACAAATGCACTCAATAAAATATATTTTAAGCCTAGTTATATCACTGGTACAGGCAGTTTAATGTAAAACCTACTCCACAGTCTAAAATATTAAATACAATTTCTCCAAAACTATCTGGTGACCCCTGGAAATGAACTTGCGTCCTGACCCCCAGCAAACCGATGGCCAAGATAATAGAGTCCCACTGTTGTCTTGTTTAAAGCTGTCAGTTAAAGAACTGTGCTCCAGTATCTCCGCAGTGAAATTTGTGAGTTCACATAATACGACTGGACTCTGGCACACTGAACACTGCTGTCTCAAAGAATCATGCCCTCGCCGGTTGCAAGCGACTCTTGTAGCTGCAGACACTGCAGGCTCATACCTCACTGCCACAATGTGGAAACTAGGAAATGTACCGAACATCTAGAAATAATGAAACAATAACACAGAGAAGAAGCACAGGCGCTAGGCGAAGGGTCCCTGCAGACCCCGAGACACTGAAGTAATGACTGAATCGGGTAATTTTGGGATGGGTTCATGCTGTTTTTAAGAGGGGGATTCCTGCTCAGCATATGCCTTTAATCCACTGCCAGATCATTCCCTTTGTCAAAACGAGAATTTTCCAGATATTTCCTCACGGGGATGGGATCACAGCAGGGCACGAAGTGAAAAGTAGGACAGCTACACTGCCACTGGAACAACTTAAGACAAAATACTGTATGATCACCCCTTTTTTTCCCTCTTTTGTTTGTTCTTTTTGGGGCTCTGAAATAAACTAACTTGACGTGCACTCACCAGATTCTGTACCATACACATCCGCTCGCTGCGCAGCTCCGCCACCAGGCCATAAATATCCACAAAGTCGTGATCTCTGACGTGCTGAATGAGGTGGTCGAGAGCAATAAACACACCTGTCCTGCCCACACCAGCACTGAGGAACAGTGAGAGAACAAACCATTATACTGTCTGCCGCTCTGCACTTAAAAGACTATTAGTGTGTTAAGCACCAGAGGAACAGAAGAGGATATTATATCATTGACAGTACGGCCTTTTAGGGATGGACTTTGCTGATATGAGACATATTTATGCAGTGTCAGTACACACAGTACCTGCAGTGGACCGCTATAGTGGTGTTGTCGTGCCTGTGGGCTCGGACAGCTTTGACAAACTTAATGAGAGTGCTGCAGGACTCCGGGACTCCGTGCTCGGGCCACGATGTGTAGTTGAAGTGGCGAACCAGAATGTAGTGGCCGTGCTGCACAGAGGCATTAAGACAAGAAGAAGGACAACAAGCTAAATGTCATGGCAATACCAGAGTTTATTTGTGTCGATATGTATATATGTCGATATTATACCAATATTGTGATATGAGACTACATATCGCCTCTGACTTGGATATCCTTATATGGTGACATGTCATAAGTGCTGTCTTTTCCTGGTTTTAAAGGCTGCATTATAGTTAAGTGATAACTAACCTTCCAGACTGTTCTACTTGTTCTAGTATGTGCCTTTACACACGTATTACTGATGATGATTTTGTTTAATGATCTCATTATGAGAATACTTTAGTACCAGTAGTCATCCCTACAATTTTGTCGCAATATTATCAAGGTATTTTGACATAAATATGGCAATATTTGATCTTTTTGCCCCTTCCTATCATTTATGAAATGCTTTTCAGGAGATTTTAAAATATCGACATATACATGTTTATTGCGATACATCCTAAAAATATTGCAATATTAATTTAAGCCGTTATCGCCTCGCACTACTTCGTTATATTGTGAACTTTTGTATTCATATTATGATGATGAACATTATATTTAAAATAGCACAACCACATTTGGAGACATTTTTGATCTGATCATCAGATGCATCAGATGCATTCATGCAGAAGTTTTTTCCGTTTGTCAGATGTGGAACAAATAACTATCAACACGGTGCATTAAGGAACAGTTTGACATTTTGGGAAATCTGCTCACTGTCAGTGAGATAAGAAGATCAATATCAGCTTATTTAAATTCAAAACCGGAGCCAGGGGACTGTTACATAAACAGCATCATATTTCCCAAACACACAAATATGATCTTCAATCTTCTCATCTCATTCTTGGTAAGAGATTGTACGAGTGAGTTTCCCGACATGTCGGACGATTCCTTTAAGTTGTTTTGTCTTTCAAACATATCGAAGACCATTTTCTAGAATAAATATGAGCAAAAGACACCCACAGTAAATCACATTTCATTTGGTTTACAATACACAGGTTGTTACCTTCTGTTTATGTGGTGCTTTACAGTTTACAGTGTGCACACGCACAGTTCAAGCATGAGGGGTCAAGAGTTCAGATACCTTTTCTACTTTTAGGGTCCTGACAGTCCAGTCAGGCAGGACCTCCTCTGACACTTTTGAGACGAGAATGTCACTGAACACTGACATCGGCTTATTGTCCTCAGGCCAGTACTTGTGACACCGAATCTGAAATGTCACACACATGCGCGCACACACACACACACACACACACACACACACACACACACACACACACAAACACATTAGATCTTCAAAGCAGATATTACTTTCTTGGCAATAGACTTGTAAACCCAAAATGGAACACAGCCTGTCCTCAGAACACTATTTCATAACAAATCCTTAATGACGCACTCTGCCTTTCTCGTAACACTGCGTGAGCATGGCGATGGTGCGGGTTCCTGTTTCCCAGATCATCCTCCAGAAGTCCGCCACAGTGCCAGGCAGAGGACCCTGGGTGGCTATGAACTCATTGGGACAAAGATAGCCCTAAAAATACACAGAAAAGGAGAGAAAAATGTTTAATTTGCAACTTAGAGACCCACTGAAATTATAAATAAACGTAATGTATTATTGAAAATATTAATTTAAAGAAACAAATTAATAAGCCTGAACATTATAACCATTTCATTTGTGAAGAGATTCTGTAAGAATCTCTTCACAAATGAAATGTGCATCAACAGAGGCGCAGGGAAATATCTGGAATAAATTCCTCGAATGGCAAGAAATGTGTCTCATGCCTGCGTAACTTCTTTCATAACCTGATAATGACTCAAGTAGAAGCGAGCCCCAAGGTTAACCGCCGGGCTTTTAGCAGCTGATAACTTGTACTCACTGAGACGAAGCTGGCGTTGATGTAGTCGGAGCCTGCAGTGCCCGGTTCTGACAGCAGTTTCACTCGGTTGTTATTGTCTAGACACAGTTGAAATCAATATGCAGTTAATGTTAGAGCTAAAACACAAATAGTTTTGCTACACTGTAGGTTTTATAACTCAGGACAGCTGTTTTTTTTTCAATCTGACCACGTACAAGGTTTGATGTTGGGGAAGCGGTTTTTCGATTTGTTCCAGGGCAGGTCAGCGTCAGTGGTGCCCAGGTCCTGCAGCAGTTTTGGAAGTTCCTGGGGATACAAGATATATTATGAAAAATCAGTTTTCACATAAATACACTCATGAAGTTAAAGGTCAGGGTTATAATTTGGGTTGATGTTATTCACACCCTTTTAAGCTGCAATCTTGTGAGTCCACGTGCGTAACCTTGATGTTGGAGCTTTTGGGGACTTGGACTACGCCATGGTGCCATTTTCTGTTTTTTTTTTTAGTTGTTTTTTTATGTTTTAAAACAAGTCCCCATCTACTTCAGTTGTTTAGGAGAACACTGCAGCTCTGTTTTGCTGCTCCAGAAATGTTGTGAGGATTACAAAACTTCACCCAAATTTCCCTTTCACTGTGGCATGAGCATGACTATTGGCTGAAAGCTCATATTTGGCTGCATTTATTCTTCAGGTGAACGTGCAAACTTTAAAGATTTTTGAAAAAAGTCTGAAGTGTCTAAGTTAAGAATAACATATTGGAGGTCTTAGATGGATGAAATACAGACAGAAGCGAGCACATTCTGACATATGATTTGTATTGACTATGCACATATCTAAATAAAAAGCAATATGTATAATAAAGACTAGGGTACTTTTAGCTTCCTCTTTGCAGTTGCTACCACCTTATATGATTTTTTTCTCCAAATTTGTCTTTGATAGGATGTTACACATCTTTTTTTTTGCACTTCTGTGAAGTGCATGAAAACAAGAATCAAGCTGGCACTTTCCATTCATCTTCACTGTCTGCACTAAACTCTCCTCGTTATCTGTTTTCTGTGATGTACCAGACTTCCTTTTATGCTCAGATTTTCTTTGGCAATTTTCTATTTTCTCATTCATGCATTTATGCGAAATCCTCTGATATAAAGGTGTCCAGCTTGCGGGCCAACACTTACAGCAAACTCTTCCTGGAACTTGGCGTTGTCACTGGCGCACAGATCCTCTACGTGCTGCAGGAAAGACTTCTTGTTGACAGGCCTGACAGAGAGAAAAGCTCTTCAACATGCTATTTTTTGTAGGTGTATTCCCTGTTACAACATGCAATACTGAGCAGTACAGACGTGCTGATCTACGCCACAGCTACTGCGTGAATAAACATTTTATTTATGCAGGATGACTTACTTGAGTGATTTCCTGTAGCTGAGCAGCCTGCACAAAAATAGACAGCGAACATGAACCAAAATAAACAAATTAACTCAATAATCACAGCCCACACTGTGGTATTTCTGACAGTCGAGCTGATCCACAGTGCAGAGTATGTTTTTTTTTGTATGTTTAAGCCAAAGAGCTTCAACCATTTTAAATCAAATCCACTGATTAAACACTGACTTTGATGGTTCATTCTGAAAGAATCTGTGAACGTCAGAAAACTTGAATGAAGCATGTGGTTGTTCCCCCGTGTCTGACGCTTCCCTGCATTACTGACGACTTGCAGCAACGCAGATTCCTAGCTATCGATAAAACTTTCCATCTGTGCCCTCTGAGACCGCTACGCTGTCTGAGCAATTTAAAAGAGAGTGGGTGGGTAAACACATTAAAATAGTCTCAAGCAGAGGAGTGTCAGCCGAGCTCTGAAATTCCTCTAGTGACGGAGGAAGAGGAGAAGGCTGTGGGCACCACTAATTAATTCAATTGTTGACCTCCACTGAAAGTTTAGTACACAACACACATGGATGATTTAAATTAATGGGTGACGATGATGACATGCATAGTGACGAGAGGAACATGCGACGAAGCAGACTCAACAGAATGTGACACACACACACACACACTCACACACAGACGCAGGTCAAAGCCAAACTTACTGGATCACATAAATCTCTTTCCGTCTAAAGAAGAAGGAAGAATACCTGGTGAGAGAAATGTGCTCAGTGAGAGAAGAATAAAGTGATTCAAGGCAGGTTTGTGTGACGCAGGGAACGTTATTGGAGCCATTCGTGTGACAAGTAAAAAGGAAAAGTGTGTTATTTTAACAGATGGTGGTGTTCGTACAGATCTCAGCTTACTGTCCAAGTCATGAAAAACAGTCTGGCCACAACAAAAGCAAAGAGCACATTAAACATAACGATGAGCAACACATGCAAAAATAAAAACAAGAACTTTTGCTCTTTGCTCTAAAATATTTTTTGCGCTTAAACAGCTAAAATTAGCCAATTCTACTCATGACAGCCTCCTTTCTTCAGAACGAGGGGGAGTCAGTGGGTATGAAAAAATGTCATATTTGATGTTTAATAAGGCCGGCTAATATTTTCTCAAGTAGGGGAGTTATATTACTTTTACACATAAGAGATAAGAGATCAGATCTATCTGCCAAGTGGAGGCTCTTCTATGTATTTCGAATCTCTCACGTGGGTGTGTTTTCATCCACTCCTCTTGAAGAAATCCACATGTTGCGCTCTATTTTTAGTGCCATTTTTGTCATTATGTGGGTATCCTCGTGATGTCGAAGAGGCAAAGTGTTCCCAAAGCTTTTTATGCAGATTGGTTGTTTCAATGTTATTTTTCATCTTTCTTGGAAAGTAAAGCAAGATTTTTTTTTCTATTCACATTGAAAGCTTCTTCTTCTTTTCTGAAGATTTTTCACCTTTTTCACACCAAAGCTAACACCGAATTTGACTTAATTTCTCACAAGCTTGCAGCACTTTTGTCTGTGCAGTTGTTAGTGCCAAAAAACAAAAAAAAGGCTAGACGCTGAATATGTAAGTGAGGGTGGTTGGCGAGATGCAGACAGGATGACTCGTCTGCTCTGCAGAGAACTGAAGGTAAACTTTAAAGCCACAACGATGCTGTGTAGTTTTCGTAGTGCTGCTTCTATTTTCTGCACAAACTCTACCACACTAGAGGCACACTAAATTGGCTGCAGCAAAGAGATTTTTCTCTGTTGACTTCGATTTAAAAACTTGTCTGGAGCGGCTAAATCAAGCCTAAGTCATGTAGTGTGCACACAGCTTCAAAACCGTGTGTTATATTTGGTGAAGAGACACTTTTAGATTGAAACTAAACACACGGACTAACCGGTTGAGCTTTTCCTGTTTCAGCTCCAGATCTGCTACAGCGATCAGCTGATCCAGTTTACACTTGGTCTCTATGATCTCTGCCTCTCTGGGTGAATAAGTCCCGCCTTCCTTCTTACGCTGATGGATCCTGAAATGTCAATCAAACAGATTTACAAAGAATAGAAAAGGAAACAGAGTTGTTGCAAATTTGCCAATCTGAAATTAGCTGTATTTATATAGGACTGTGAATGTTGATTTAATGCTTGTTGCCATCTTACTTGACTGAGCCACATATGATGATGATGAGCAGCACAGCCAAGAAGAAAGAGAGCAGAACTCCAAGAATGATCTGCTCTTCTCTCGTTAACAGGCCGTCCACTACAGAGAGAGGTAGAGGAGACAGACTTGATAATGTCACACAAAAACAACACAATCGGCTGTACAGGTTTAGTTTTCACTTTAATACAGGGATGAATACACGTACCTGCAGTTTTGACATGGTCAGAGTACTCAGAGTCTGTGGATTGGCCGTTGACGTTAGTGGCTCTGAACTTAAACCTGGAGAACAACAGTTGAGTGTCAGCATTATGTTGTCATAAAACATGTACATACAACAATTTCAAGTTGTTGTGTGCACTCACACGTAGACCGTGTTGGGCTTCAGAGGTCCATTGCAGAAATTATCGGTGTTGTTCTCCTTCATACAGTCATCACTCTCTCCGATCACGTACGTCCCTGCCGCGCTGTGATTGTGCCTCACCTGGGGCCGGCTGTCTCTGGACACGCTTCTACCGCCTCTGACGCGTGCGGCCGTGCGTGATGCCCCGTTCCCCGCAAAACAGGCCGGGTTGGGGAACCCCTTGTCAGTCAGGTAAGGGGAAGGACGATCAAAAAATGCTTTTTTCCAGTTGGTCAGGTTATGACTGTCCTTCACTGTGACAGGAGTTAGAGAAGAAGGAAGGACACATCACAGGCGGACTGAGTCAAATTTCTGCTGACGTAAAGCCGCTTTGGTTTTTGCTTACATTTTGTCTTTTGTGAGCTTAGCTCAGAGTGACATACTGTAAAACGAGATTCAACTCGGGGCTTAAAGCACAATAACAATATTTATGTATGTATTTAACTAAAAGTGACGGCTGTCAATGTTTCTGAAGAGTCATACCCCCTGACTCGGCCACGATGACCTGGATTTTTGTGATTGGTCCGTTGTCGTCACTATAGAAACAGGCAGGCATGCGGATGGTGATACTCCTGTGGGTTACCATGGCAACCCCTCCATGGCCCAGCGCTGCCTGGGGTCTCTGGGTTGGCTTGGCCGGGGCTGGAACACACAGAGGAACACACACACACACACACACACACACACACACACACACACACGCTCACGCACTGATAATCTCCTGAGACAATTTGCCACAGAGCTGCACATGCTTCCTATGGAGTGAGTGTACAGATAGGGAGGACTGAGGGAGAAGAAAGAAGGATATAAGATCTTCTCCTCCTCACTTCTCTCTCCTTTTAAT
>OMLP01002521.1:13336-43551 GCA_900302685.1 Spondyliosoma cantharus | reverse complement strand
GGTCTCTGGGTTGGCTTGGCCGGGGCTGGAACACACAGAGGAACACACACACACACACACACACACACACACACAAACACACAGATTTGTGTGAACATAGCGTGTGTGACGATGTGGTTTCAGTCTGATGCATTTACATATAAAACATGAGAAACAGGCTGCTGCTCTGAATAATGAGAGAAAACCTGCACCCCTACATCATCCACACACATCTGACAATACTGCTGACTTACACTTGCTGTGTCAGAGTGGGGGCCTGTTTGCTATTGTGCGATTATACTGTGCGGTGGCAATTCTCTGTCTCCAATCTATGCTGCACTGCTGCAACAAGAAAGAAAGAAACTCTGCAGCGCAGTGCAGAGCACAAGCAAAGAAGGGGGGACTTGTACCTTTGATCCCTGTAGTTATCTGGACATGTGGGCTCGGTGGGCTCCTACCAGCCCCGTTCTTTGCTGAAATCTACAAAGAGACAGAGAGAAGAAAGGAAGTAAGACAGCAGAGAGGAGTTAAAGAAAACCATTCTTTAACTGAGCGACTGTTTTAACAAGGGCAACCTGGAGTTACAGCCTCAGGGTATAATGTAAGTATAAACTACGCCCGAAAACCGTGCATACGCCTTTTTCCCTCACTTAAACTGCTATTGATTAAGGAAGACAATGCGTCCCTGGCAATCTTAAGATCCTTCGTACACACTTTTCTATAGAAATAGCTGCAGGTTAAATGATGAGGTGGACATGAAATATAAAGCAAAAGGTGTAATCTTACAGTAAATCTTTGTTTTTGAGTTTTTTCCAAATGTCACTGATTTTGTTATTATTTTTCAGTCCACACACTTGCCACTCAGAGACACATCTATAAACATCATTTTAATGATTCACGTATGATAAATTTACCATTACCTTTATTTACATTAGACTTAATGATCTTTCAATCTGATCCCGAATCGCAAAGCACTTTGTAAAGACTGTGTCAGGCTGTTCTGTTTCAGCTCTACGGAAGAATCATTGATCATCCTTCTGACGTTTAAAAATAAAGATTGAGATATTACTGCACTGATGGTTTATAATGGTACATGTGCACTATAAATAGCTATAGCTGTGTGAAATGGTCTTGCATAATGACAGCTCATGTGATGCTGCTGAATCGCTGATGAAACACAGTATGTTGCACTGCATTGTGCTGCTCTTCTTGGTCTAATGAGTGGTGGAGCAGACACAAGTATTCATATTTAAACTGAACTTTCGTCATCCGTTTCTCCAAGGTGAGTGCTTTAAGGTGCATGCCTGTGTGTTCTTCACCTGTATACTGTAGTTGTGTCCTCCTTTGAGACCCTCTATATCAGCAGTCATCGTGTTCTGGTCATTTCGGGTGATATTGAGGCTGATGTTCTTGACCAGCTGGCCTTTTTCATAGATGTACACAAAGTAAGCAGTTATGTTTCCATTGGGCTCCTCTGGAGGGGTGAAAGTCACCCTCACGCGGTTCACCTCCTCTGGGATAACGGAGACAGTCACGTTCTTGGGAGGATCTTTGGGCTCTGGGGACAAAGTTGAAATGATAAATGGGGACAATATTGATACACATTGGTCATATCTACAGGTGCGGCAGAAGCTGTTGTTGGAGCTCCAACAGGGTTTACCATTATAAGGCTTTGGTGCAGCAACCAAGCTGTTTTGGGGACTACCTAAGCCGAATGAATGTAAATTTAGTCTGGAGAGCATCCAAAATAACTTAATGGCTTCAACTAGATTTAATGGTTGTAGTTAGTCCCCAGTAGAATTCTTTGGTTTAGCCTCTAAGCATGTTGGGTGTTGTTACCTACCTGTTCTTGCAGTTTTTGTTTTTTTTTATGGAAAAATCCAAACCTTTCAGAAACTCAGGGAAACACTGTCCAAGACTTCACATACCCTCTTCTAGCGTTCCAAATTCAATAGGCCCGATGGCTTTCCCATCAGTGGCTGCGTGCTCCAGCGGACCAGTGAAGGCAGTGATCGTCACAAAGTAACGAGTGAAGGCGGTCAAGTTAGTCACGACGACTGTCATCAGCTCTCCTGGAGCTCGGACGGTTGAGGTGTTCAGATCGGGACCAACCACCTGGTACGACAGGAGATTTAATGGACAGATTTAACACTTGTGGGTGAGCAGAGTTGGAGATATTTGCCTTCCTTTGAGCTGCAACTGCTGTGTCGAGAAAAAAAAAAACTACAACACCGAGGACATCTGAGAACATCTGTGTCTGTGTGTGTGCGACTTTAAAAATGAAACTCGATGGAAGTGACCTGCACAAGATACGACGTGGGTCCAGAGAGAACAGCTGGAGAGTCCCAAGTGATGCGAAGACCGTTGGAGGTGGCGGTCACATTCAGGCTACGGGGAGGAGCATCAGGACCTGAGGGAGGGGATAAGAGAATACAGAATAACTGTGATTTACTATTAACTTTAAAAATGGTTCAAACGACATCTCTGTCTAACTAATATAAGTAAATATTTATACATTATCTTTATCCTTTCTCTATATTAATATTTCTATTAACATACTTTAGCATCTATTACCAAACCAGGTCAGATACAGTATGACTAACTGACTGCAAGCGCTCGGCTGGCAACACAGGAAGGTCATATCATCACGGTGATGTTCTTACTTCCAGCCAGGGTGCGTGCATAATTCCACCGTGTATATTCTCCGACTCCAGCGTTGGTCACAGCGGCCACTTTGAAGCGGTAATATCTGTATTTAGCCAGGGATTGGAGTGTGACGCTGTGGATCTCTTGGGTGCTATTCGAAGCGTTCACCGACAGCGTGGCATCAGAGTCCACGCAGACTGAGGTCAGTTCGTCCTCTGGGGCAAGCAGCGCGGGAGCTGGTGTGTTTGGTTCACAAACAGTCGAGAGCAGCTGTGCAATGATGTGGTACTCTTTGAGCAGGCCAGGGATGGAGAGTGGTGGAGCCCACTGAAGTGTCACATTGTTAGTTGTCACCTGAGAGATGGTGAGGAAGCGAGGGGCAGCTGGGACTGTTAAGTGAGACAAAGAGGATTAAAGTATTCATCCTGTATTACTGTACGTCAGCAGCCGAAATGATACGCATTAGCATAAAACTACCTGATTCAGAGAGAGTGGAAGCGGTACAGTTTACTCGATCTCCAGGTCCTGCAGAGTTGACTGCAGCCACAGTGAATTCATACTCCTGGTCGGGCGACAGGCCAGACACTGTGTACTCTGATGTGTGAGCCTGGTGTGTGTATGACTGCAAGTCTGCCTCCAACAGAATATCATAAAATAGGATCTGTCCATTAGGGTTGGCTGGAAGTTCCCAAGACAGCTTAACTGAATCCCAGCTCACTCCTGAGCAAGACAGGTTCCCCACAGCATCAGCCACTGCAGACAGAGATGTTGTTATACTGGCATTAGCTTAGGTTATCATTCTTTACTGTCCCCTGTAAGGATTAAGAATCAAACTCAATGTCAGTATATGTGTAGGTCGCTTCACACATACTCTCTGAATAACTGGAAACTGTCTGGAGACAAACATTTGAGATTTTTCATTGGAAAATCCTTGAACATATTTCACAGGAAAAGCAAAACAAAACAGCTTTATCTTTGCAGGCTGCATATTCAGCAACTCTGCAGTAATGACCCGCTGTTCCTGAGGGGAATCACATTCGACTTGTGTTGTGCGGTGCCGCCGTGCCTTTTTTCACGCTGACTGATGAGCTTGTGAAACAGACGCTACCCTTTGGTGTAGATTGTAGAAAACGAACAATATTTTTCACTCGGACTGAAATGATTCCAATAGAAGGTTTTGGGTCGAGTGTTTATATGGAATGGAACTGACAACGTCTGGTGTTTCCATGCAACAGCATATTCAATTGGAACAGCTGTGTGACGTACGCGAAAGTGATATTTACAGCACACATTCGTCTTCCTCGTCGGGTATTTTGGCACACGTTTGATTAACTCCCTGTTCTGAAAATGGATATCTATCATCTAGGAGTCCTTTTATGTTTAAGTCCTCTTAAGTTTGTATTAAGAACAAACTCTCTGCAGCAGACCAGTTCGCCTCAGCAGCCGACATCTTTTGTAAGCGCAGAAACGTTCGTTCCTACACATTTATGTCAAAACGGTAGGCATGTGCAGAAAGAAAGCAGGCAGAAAGCAATCGGGTAATATTGTTTACATAGAAAAGGTTTTCTTGACTACCCCTCTGCAACAGATTGAAATATCATTCAGTTTGGTCCTGTTCATTCTGATTGCGCTGTTTATATCGAGCCTTATTATTCGGTTTGGGTTTAAACTGATTATAATCGGAATATTCGGCTCTGCGTAAATGCAGCTAATGTTTTAAACCTCTTTTATTGAAAGTACTTAAACTTATATTTGTTAGTTTCTTCATTCCTGTCCAAAAGAACTGGTTTGTGATTGTGAGGTGAAATGATTGCCCCCACACTTGCCTTTCACAGCTACTTCAAGCCAAAATCATGACAATTGTGTGTTAGATTTTCACATTTAAAATATATAGAAGAAGGTTGGTTTTAAATCAGAGGTGATACGAACAGATGAGATTAAAGAGATGATCCATTAACCCAAGTTCTTACTCTTGCGAAAACGTTTTTTATATTTTTTTTGCAAACTTGCTCTTCTAGAATGCCTCTTTAGAGACATTAACATATTTACAATTGAATTAAATATACCGTACAAAGCTGTACAAACCACAACCTGTGAGCAGCAACATAAATCAATGCTGCATCCCCTGTGTGTAGACAGTGTGTACTTTACCTGACTCGTTAGTCGTGAAGGTCACGGGGCTGCTGAACTGATTCCCATGGCCCACTCTGGTGTAACTGTAAACACTGATCTCATAGGAGCTGTGAGGCCTGAAGCCGGATAGATACTCTGTGGTCAACGGACCAGAGGAATTCTACATTCGCACGCACACACACACACACACACACACAAAATTGACACATAGGAGATTAAATCATCCAATCTTGATTGCTGGAGTGGATAATGTAACTTATTGAATCTGCAGACATATGCGCATGCACGTGTACGTATAATGTTACCGCTGAGTGGTATCTGGAGTGTGAAATTAGAGCTACGGTCAGTGCGACAGTGTGGATTCTTACTGACTGGTTCTCTGGAGTGTGTGTGTGTGTGTGTGTGTGTGTGTGTGTGTGACTGTGTTGTTGTTATTATGGGGTAGCTTTCAGTGTGTGAAATTGACGATACCCTGTGTGTGACGGTGTGTGTGATGAGGTCCCGAATCCTGAAGCCGTACTGTATCACCACTCCATTGGGCTCCAGAGGAGGCTCCCAGCTCAGCCACACAGATACTGCTGTGTGGTTGTATATAGTCAGGTTACGAGGAGGAGACATGGGGCCTGAAACACATAATTAGACAGATGAAGACAGTAGATATACACCAATGATTTCTTCAATGAAGCCGTCTCATTGCGATATTCGGAAAAAACTTTCAATCTAACCTCCTTCGTCAGTGTGCAGCTGCAGCATCAGATACGGCCCTGAGCCTTTGCGCGTTGCGGCCGTAATAGTGAGGTTATACGCTGTGTATGGAAGTAGGTTGGTGAGGATGAACGAGGTGTTGGGGGTGTGTGTTGTGTTGGAGCCTCCGGGGCCAAACAGAGTGAGGGTGTACTCTGTTATCTCCCCGTTGGCCTCGAGAGGGCGCTGCCAGACCACTGCGATGGAGGAGGATGACAGATTCCTGGTGGACACCAGCAACGGAACAGAACTAGGAACTGAAGGGTAACACACCCACGCACATGTCAGTAATTCAATGAATACACCTACCATACTCTACCTGAGGGAAAGTCTGTGTGGATAAACTCACTATCATCATCCGTTCTCAGGTACATCGTGCTGGTATGGTTGTAGGCAGGTCCAGCACCAGTTGCCGGTGTAACAGTCAACACATAAGGGAAATACTTCTTGAGTCTGGTGAATAGGAAGACGTTGTCAGTTGTGGTATGCTTGATGGTCTTGTTGACAGCTGGAGGCCCTTGGTTGGATAGGTTAGCCGGGACGCCCGCCTCCTGTAAGGTGAGAATGTAGGAGGGACGGCCGTTCGGCTCCAGGGGAGGGTCCCAGCTGACGATGATGGCTGTGGAGCTGAAGATCTGCGCAGTCAGGTTCCGGACCGAGTCGCTTGGCACTGAGGAGGGAAACAAGTAGAATGGAGTTACTATCATCATCTGCCAGTGAGAACAATGGGTGAAATCTGTGAGCCTTTTGATGCGAGTTTACTACACTACAGAATAAGGCGTTAAATTAAGGGCATCAATCAACCGCACACACTCCCGACACTTGAGGGAAAATGAACAGCGCACCAATCATCATCACCATTATCATCATCTGTCATAATCATTGGCAGCATTGACAACAACAGCACGTCAAGTAGAACAATATGACAGGACATTAGGAACACAGAAACTCAGCGAGTTAAAACAGCACCGTAAACAGACACAGAAACAATACCCCATAAAATTTAAAGCCCGTTCAGAGACACACAGAGGCAATTAGGAAGGAAAATGGCACACTGAAAACATTGTGAAAGAAAGGGGTTGAGGAGGAAATACTTATCCTGTTTTATCATCTCAGCCCAACCAAAAACAACTCATGGTACATAGAGTAGAAAAAAAAAAAACGGGGGAGATGAAGGGAAAAGGGAGATAAAACTCGAGAGGCCCATAAGATGAATGAGTGGATGTGAGGGGCCAGGTGTGTATGGGGGTCTGAGCCCAGAGGGCGTGAGCCCCTGCTGGGCGTGGAGGTGCCCTGGAGATCCGGAGCTTGTGCTGAGAGTGGAGCAGCTAGAGCACAGGCAGAGATACAGAGTCAGTATGAGCAGTAACCATCAGCAGAGACAGAGAATACTTCACAAGAACAACGTTAACGAGAAAATAAATACATCACAACATACAAATATGTACTGTTCTGCGGCGGATTGTCTGCACCATTTTTCACAAAATCACATAAAAACAAAGAGATCCAGCTTGTGTGCTCGTCACTTTTTGTAACTGAGGATATCAAAAAAGACTAAGTACGACTACTATATGCAAAAAACTTCAGTATCCATGGAAACAATGCAATTGTGGCATGAGCACAGCGTGAACTTTCTCAAAGCACATCGGGCTTTGTTTTTTTTCTCTCCGTGTCATCATATCATAAATGCTCCTGTGCCCTCTTTGTCTTTCTCTGTCTGTTTTTTTTAAAATCCCTAACAACTTTCGTCACGCCTAGTAAAAGGAAACACAAACTGGCTGTCTTCAAGAAACACAGAGTCATAGGCAGACGAAAATAGAGCCAGTTTGCCAGACCCACTGCTATCTCCTTATAATAGGCTGAACGTTTCATCTTCAATCGCAGAGTTTTTATGTAATTTTATTTTAAAGTCGGAGAGTTTTGAAAAAAGTGTGCAGACGTGCCGTCCAGTGAGATGCTGAATAATTGTATGCAATAACTACCGAGTGTCATGTGTAGCTTTTTATGTTTATGTGTATTCTTTTTTTGATTAGTTTATGTTGGTAAATGTGGGATTGTGTTAGTGTGTCTGACTGACCGTCCTCCGGTAAAAGCACGGTTAGAGGCTCGCTCTGGACCCCTCCGTCCCCCTGCAATGTGCTGGAGGTCATCCACAGGGTGTAGTTTGTGCCCCCAATCAGAGTTAGAGTGTAGGAGTGAGCCGAGTCAGGAGAGGCAAGGGCAGGTAAGTCTGAAATAGGAACCCTCTATGGAGGAAAAAAAAAGTGTTACTGCAGGGTTACTACAAACATTTGAAGAAGCGCAACTTCATCTGTTTCCCATCTAACAAATGAAAGGAAAAACCCAACATTAAGTCTTGGTCAATTGTTGGTGGGCCATGGGTCTCCACTCATTCAGATTGTTTCTTTAAAGAAGTATTGACTTTTTGGCCAGCAGCATTTAAACACAACACGACTAATAATACATGTTATTCATGCAGAAACTGCAGAGTTGGGTGATTATTCTCTGCGTGTTCGTCACTATGAGTGTCACCTTTCACATTACATGTAGTCATTTGAACCTTTTTTACATAAATATATTAGTAAAGCTTTAATTTGTCACATGTCTGTATATACTATATGCAGTATGTCTCACCTGTTCAGTCACAGTCTTGTTATCAGAGTAGTAAATACTGTAGTGTGTAATGATCCCATTGGGTTCGGTAGGCGGGTGCCACAGCAAGGTGACAGAGGAGGTGGTCACATTTGCAAAAGTCACATTCTGCGGCGGGTCAAACGGTTCTGAAAGCCAGCGAGCAAAAAGACAAAGGACACACAAATATTCAGAAAGTGATTCAAATGCATGGGGATGAAGTATTTTGAGAATGACAAGGTTATCTTTCAAAAATGCTAAACCAATTAACCAGCACCTGCATCAGTGGTAGTAAAGCTGATGTAGATCAGCAATCCTCCATCTCCCAGTCTGGTCCAGCTGGACACCGAAGCGTTGTAGCGGCTCTCTGAGTCTACATTTAGAACCACTGACGTCCCCGTCACATTCTGCCACAGCTCGGTCGTTTCATTCCTGACAAACAGAGTAAGCGTTTATGTTGCAGTGAGTTCTGTTTGAGAGTGAAACAGACAAAGAGAAGTGGATAAAGAAAACTCACCAAACTCTGACAATGTAGTAGAGTATGTCTGAATTGGCTTCCATTGGAGGTTGCCATGACAACTCTACCTCATAATCTGACAGCTTCCTGGCGTGGAGGAACTGAGGAGGTGTGCTTGGAGCTGAGAGGCAGGGGAAAGACTTTCCAGTAACGTAATAAAGACCAGTGTATCATGGCTAATCAATACAGGATCTAAACTGATGAGTGATTTTTTAAAAATATATTTGCACTGCCAATTAAGAACCTCAGATGGCCCCCCGGGAACGTGCCAGAGAGAAAGAGAGTGTTGCCCTGAAATTAAAAACTGGTTAGCTGTAATGACGTTGTTGTTGTTGTTGGAGACTTGACTGTCACGTGCCGTCAAATACCTGTGATGTAACATCATTAGTAAGAGCTGAAACAGAGAGATGTGACTGAGGAGGAAAGATGAGAGGAAAGTCGGATTTAATCAGATGCCCTTCGAACTCAGTGATGATGTAATCGTGCTGGAACTGAAAACAAACCCTCCCCCTCTCCTCCTTCTCCCCACCCGTCCCTCTCACCATCCTCCAGAGTGGTGATGTTGAGCGGCTCGCTGCTGTAGTTTCCGGGCCCGACGCGTGTGTGCGCTTGCACCATGACGCGGTAGTGTGCATACTTCCTCAGATGCGTGATGTGGATGTGGTTGGTCGGGGAGGTGAGGTTGAGGTAGTGGCTGGAATTCCAAAGCTCCAGGCTGTAGTGGGTAATTACCCCATTAGGCAGCAGAGGAGGCTGCCAGGTCACGTTTACCTCGCTGGAACTGACAGACTCGAAAGCAACGTCGTACGGAGGACTGCCTGGGACTGGAGACACATAAAAGTTATAGGTGTTATCACTTAAAGTCTTAATATGTGTGTGTATTCATGCGAGTGGGTGCAACCATTAACACACCATCCTCTCCAGACAGCAGGTGTAAAGTGTCTGACGTCTGGTTGCCGTGGCCGAAACGCGTGTATGCCCTCACAGATACATTGTAGTAGGAGAACGGCTTCAGGTTCATCAGGGTGACTCTGTTAGAGGAAGTGTTCATCATGGCAGAGTAGGATTCGTTCTCATACAAGACCTCGTAGTACTGGATCACCCCATTGGCTTTCTCTGGTGCAGACCAGGTCAGCGTGGTGGTGGAGGGGCTGGTGTCATCCACAGTGAGGTTCTCAGGAGGGGAGTCAGGCTCTGAGGACGGGATGGATGAGAAACATCTCAGAGTGAATGGCTACGGACTAAATTTGATAAATGAACTTAATGACACTGTTAGCAAACAATGAAATGCTTTATTAGCCAGTGATTAAGCAATTGTAGAGGTTTGTAAACATCCGTTACAACTTTAAAATGACCATCCAAATGAACTTATCCAGTATTTATCAACCGTTCACAAAGTATTATAAACATCAGTTGCAACTTCACAATAATCAATTGCTTGATGAATAGTTAAAAAAGCATGTCATTGTTTGCTAACAGTGATATAAGTATTAACTAAAGTTAATTTTACCATTTCTTTTTTTTAATACTTTACCCTAGTACTGAGAGTAAATCTAAATTTCTTAATGATGGTTACTAGGTTTTCTTTCAATGTTTCATATTAAATTTCATTTACTGACCTTGAAGGGTTGTGGGTGTCAAGTCTGAGGTGCGTTGCCACACACTTAGCACCCACAATAATTTAAGAAGGTGAAACAGACTTAACAGTTACGTAAGCAGTTTGTGTTCAGCACATACCGTCCTCTAAGGTGAAAACAAAGATGTCATCTTCCTCAGACAGAGAACTCTCTCCCACAGCTGTAGAGGCAGCGACACGCAGCTTATACCCCGTGTACTTGTCCAGATCTGCACAGTTAGAGCACAGATACTTAACAACGGAGCTGCAATATAATGATCATCATGACTGCATGGAACTGTGCAGGAAAGGTGATCACTCACCTCTTATCAGTATGCTGGTAGTGTTAGAAACCCACTTCAGGGCCTGATTACTGTGCAGTTTAAGACCGTAGACAGTGTAATGTGTGATGCGTCCATTAGGGTTGAGTGGTGGGACCCAGCTCACTAGTATGGAGGTGGAGCTGATGTTTTGATAAGACACTTCGAGCACTGAGCTGGGGACTGAACAACACAAAAAGTAAAAGGACATCATTAAGGACAAAGACATTTTTAAAGGCATAGCACAATTTATGGGCTTTATCATGAGTTGTTTTTTTTTTATGGTTAATGGTTATTGTGACATGCGACCACTCACCCTGCTCCCTGGTCTTCTCAGTGATATCTGCTGCAGGACCCTCTCCCACAGTTGTGGAGGCAGTGACCCTGAACGTGTAATCGGTGAAGGGACTCAGATCCAACACCAGGTAAGACAACTCCTCAGACAAAACGTCCATCACCTCCTCTTTCACTGTTACACCTGCAACATTCATCCAGGTGCAGATGGATACACAAGACAGCATGCACACACAGGATTTAACAGCGCCGAAACAATAAAAAATCAACAAAGCAGTGTTAATCCTCTCCCACCTGTGGTACCAGAAGCTGTTGCAGTACGTGTTGAAAAGTGTCCCGTAATTGCTGCATCATGTGTGGACGAGCGAAGCTGGCCTGGGGTCAGGGCCAAGGGAGAGGAATCTGAGGTCATATCCCCAGCTTGTGAATGCTTTGTTAGCCAGGGTGGAAGTGTGGCGGGTGGCATAGAGGTAGGAGAAAAGGAGTAGGACCCAAAGACCACAGAGTCAGTGGGGAGAATATCTGTGCTGTTAGATTGTGAAGCAGAAGCGAAACTGGTGCTGGGGTTCTCGGTTACTGTGGAGTCAGTAGTTGGTTGAGTGTCGGTGTTAATGATTTGGCCAGGGGAGTGTGTGGAGCTGGACACAGTCACACCAGTGGGCAGCGTGCGATCAGAAATAGTGGCCGTGAAAGATGGCGGCGATGTGACCAGACCGAGCTCGAGCTCAGCAGTTCTCTTACGTCGATTGTTATGGACTTCGGGGGGAAGTGTCTCGTCTTCATCCAAACCGGTTGTATTCTAAGGGAAGGAAAAAAATGCATCTTATATTCTGACTGTAGCGTTCTAAACTCATTAGCTGTTAAATCAATGACTCTAAATATTCTATCCCAAATACTCTTTTCTTGTTTTTCTTTCTATCTATAATTCAATCACTTTTTTCCATCTGCTTCTGACTCTCATGCATGTAGATCAAGTGGACACAGGATTTGTACAGTACAGTTGAATGCAATCCATGAGTGCAGAAAGGGCAGAATATTACCCTTGTACTATTGAGCAGTACATCAAAGGGATAGTTCGGGTTTTTTGAAGTGGGGTCATATAAAGTACCCTACTGTAATTGCCGATCAGCGCAGCCTCATTTTGGAGAAGCAGAGAGCCTCTCCAGCCCAGACGCTCAGCTTTGTACTGCAGTGAACGGAGTCCAGATGCAAAGCGAATTTTAACCACCTAAAACAAGGCCCACCTAAAAGAATCTATATCAGTTCAAGTGTACGTTCTATAGAGAAAATTCACACCGCTTTACATCACCGTCAGATATATGGTTAAAATTCGCTTTGCATCTGGACTCCGTTCACTGCAGTACAAAGCTGAGCGTCTGGGCTGGAGCGGCTCTCTACTTCTCCAAACTGAGGCTGCACTGATCAGCAATCACGTGAGGGAACAGACCGACTATAGATATGTACTTTATATGACCCCACTTCAAAAAACCCGAACTATCCCTTTAATTCATGATGCTGAAGTGGTGTTTTTGCTTTGGAATACATCATACTGTACAGCCTGATGACATAGCCTTTAATATTCATGCCCTCATTTTCATTGATGCCAAGACTACATCAGAATAAATACATATAAAAATGATTAAGGGGAAAACAAACAAAACTTTTCAGGACTTTTGGAGCATTAGCCAATCACTTTAACAGGCCAAATAATTACTATAGGACCAGTTTAATGAGGAAGTGATATATGGTGGCATGTTGGGCTTTACACATAAATATACTGTAAACAAATGATTCAAGAGCTTTAATACAGAGCTTCAACACCTGGCTTACTTCTGCGGTGAGTGTGATGTCCTGCAGCAGAATGTCAACGACCAGAACCTGGAGTCTGTACTGGGTGATCATGCCGTTGGGCTGAGCAGGGATTCTCCAACTCACACGGATTGAAACTGAATCCTCGGCAGTCGCTTTCAAGTCCTGCACTGCACTGGGTGCTGCTCTCACCAACACACAAATGGAAACACAGACACATGTGGTACAAATAAAGAAGCAAACACACACTCGCAAGGGAACACTGATCATATCCCTTAGTAGCTTTAATATTAACCTGAAAGCATTACTCAATTAATCCATTAGCTAATAGACAGAAAAGTAATCTTGATCAGTAATTTGATTCTCGATTGAGTCAATTTTCAAGCAAACCTCTGAACAATCTCTGGCTCCAGCTTATCAATAGTGAGAATATCCTGCTTTGCTGTGTTTCAATCACTCCAAGCTGAATATCTACAAGATAGTGATATCACACTTTCAAAATGCTCTTATCTTTAATCAACAAAGCAATTTTTCGATTAACCTTCGGCGGGTGTAATGACGTCATCCTGTGCAGCTGGACCCACTTCTCCAGCCGCTTTGGCTCGCACCGCCACCGTGTACCTCGTGTACGGGGTCAGACCGGTAAAAGCGAATCGCGTGTCCCCTGTGCTGTTCTCATACAAATATCCTGGCAAAAGGACAAAATGAAAATCCGTTTGGTTAGTTTGAGTGTGTTTACGCATGCACGCCAGTGTGTTACATAGTTGCTGTTTAATAACCTGTAGGTCCATAAAGGTAGAGCACGTAGGTGAATTTTCCTGTGATAATGTTGGGAGAGCTCCAGGACACGGAGATCGATCGAGACGTCATATTTAATATATAGAAGTTTTGTGGCGGGTCTTCTGGGGCTGAAAGACACAGAAATAACATTTTTCATACATGCAGTAAATGTTGTATATGCTGAGCACATTCTAATTCGCAAACTAACCATCAAATATCCACACCTGATTCTGGCATGCGGACCATAGTGGAGGCTATCTGTCCCTCTCCATCAGAGGTGAAGGCAGACACTTCGAATAGATAGGCGGTGTAGGGTCGTAGCTGATCGACTCCTACTGATATGGGCACACTCCAGGAGGCTGCAGGGGGCACGGCGGAGAGGGTGATCGGTGGAGACGATGCTGTTATCTCCAAGGGACTGAGAGTCGCTCGGGACAGGATATCGGCTGCATCCTAGCATACAAAATCATACAGGATGTACACAGAGGGAAAAGCATATGAGAAAACAGTCCTGGCCTTGTGCCCTGGTAGCATCTATAATCCTGACAGAAAAAAGAACATCTCACAACAACAGTTCAGTTAAGAATACAAAAGGTGAAGGTATAATGCAGTACATTGCAGTGAGGCAGCGCTCCGGTCATGATGTCCTCTGCGTTGACCTCCAGCGTGCGGACCGTCTGCCCTGTGCGGGCGTGTTTCGCCTTCACAGCGAACTTTGTGATGAGGCCGTTGATGCGGTGAGGCAGGTACCAGGTAACCATGACGGAGGTGTGGTTCTGAGCAAACGCGGTCAAGTTGGTCACCAGACCAGGGGCTGCAGGGAATTCAAAATAGTGCTGTAAATAATACAGAATCTAAATACTGACTGCTTTAGATTTCGAGATCATTGTGTTAGTGCACGAATACTCACGGGACTCAGCAGTCTTTATGTATAAAGATTTGCTGAAGGCTCCTATTCCAGCTGGAGATATGGCTGCGACCTATAGGGACAGAGAGAGTCGGTAGGTATTCCTGAATGAATAATTCATGTTCCTGTCGATAGTTGTGAGAAACAGATGAGGAGCTAATCTCAAGCAATGATCACAGCTGGAACAACACTCTGTTTGAGGTGAGTCAGTGACTCCAGTAACACATAAATAACAAGGATGAATCATCAGCTATGTTTGCAGTATGTAAACAAACCACTTTGCTACCTGCACCTTTGATTTTCTCAAAGATTTAAACAGTATAAATCAAAATAGAAAATGAATTATTAATGAAGTTGAAATTAAATGGCAATTTAAGTCTGTTTATCAGGCTAGAGGAGAATTTATCTAAATGGACAAAATGAATAATGACCCCTCCAAAACATCCATCTTCAGCTTTTATTTGATTTATATTTACTTTACCCAGCAAAACGCTGCATATTTAACAAAAATATCAACTTCTCAATTAAGAGGAAAATAATCCATGTTGTTAGTTTGGCTCCAAAGCATTTGGTTTTAAAGATCTTTCTAAATGCCAATACTTAGGTTTGTTGCAAACACAACACCAGCACAGTACAGTCTAATATTAAATAACAACATCATGAGATGACCACCACCGCTCTCTGAATTGTTTTTTTTTTTGAAGTAGACATGGGGATTAGCCAAGATTCATATTCAAACAACTTTATAGGGGGCAATTTGTTTGAGCCTTGCACACATACCAAAACATACAGTAACATGTAGACACACAAATGGATGAGGATATATTGGGATTATTGCCAAAAATAACCAAAATTGGTCACTTATGTTCCTTGCCTACTATAGTGAGACGTGTAAAAACATGTTTCCACAGGTTATTGTGCCTCATACTCAGCTGTGCATACTTGAAAGCAATAAGCTAAGAAGTTATCTCCAGTTTTTGACGGTACAGTTTTCCTTTTTTTAAGGAATTCTCTAGAAACAAGAAATTTCTGAGCTTGTATATGAATAAATGACACTTGTTTCTCAAAAGTTCTTTGAATGTTTGAATAGGAAACAGGTGAAATAAACTCATCCTAATTCCGTTGACGGGACAACATTGAGCAAATATGTGAGAAATCAGTGTATTATTTGTTGCAGCTTAAAGTGTGTATGATTTTTACTGTTCAGGTATTAATAACATGAATATATGGGCCGACGTAGGAGAAAGAAGTTGGCCAGCACTCTCATGAGTGGGATGTGGTAATATGATAACACACCCACACACACACACACACACACACACACACACACACTGAATTATAGTATGTTCGTGTGTGGTACAATCACAATGTGTGTTCCCATTTGTATGAAGGTCATTGTGGGTTAATGAATTCTGAAAACTAATAAGCACGATCACATTCAAGCTCAGTGACAACAGACAGTGGAAAGAGCCAAGGCTGATCCATAGATCTGTTTACCTGATTAATAATGCAATCAGGATCAATTACAAGTATTCAGCCAGATCAAGAGAATAGTCTGGAGCTGTGGGATCTGTTTTAGCTATGCCCATCCAAATGAACATACATGTGTTATGAGATATTTAACTAAATATATTAACCCAGATCCAGCAGTTCCATCCACAGAATTTGGTCAGTGTATCATCCTTTATTATGATTACTTGTCTAAAGTTGTTCCCAAAGCAAATTCCTATCAGCTACACTGTAATGTTTTGACACTTAAAAATTGTGTCTCCTACCTCAATGTGGTATGTAGAACCTGAGGTGAAGTCAGTGAGCAGGATCTCTGGTATGTCCAGGTACTTGGTCACCTGTGTGAAGGTGGAATCGGGATACGGACACACCTCCTTGTACCTATGGGAGGAAACCATCATCACCATAATCTCCCAAATCACATTATACATTTAGGACAAGAACAGTAAAAGTTTTATAAACTACTGAAAGATTACTTGAGTACTATTTTGAGGCACAGTTTTCTACAGTTCTTGTACTTTTATTGAGTATTTACATTTTATGCTACCTCCACTACATGTTAGAGGGAAATTTTGCACCACTTCTTTTTCATCAAAACGTAGGGTAAGCTTCACAAACATCTGTCTTATCAGGTCTGTTTACACTAGAATTGAGACTTTAAAATATTATTTTGTTATATATAATGATAAATAACAGCTATAGAAATTATTTCTGATTTCAATAAATACAATTTCTCCTTTTTTTCCCCCCTTAAAAATACTTCTTTTATATTTATTTGACTCTCTGGTTCAACTGGCCATTGTCAGCTGTATTTGTCCTCGAGAACATGTGTTGAATGTTGTCAATAATAAAGGGTGATTTCAATTAAATTCTTACTGATTTGTACTAATTGTTACACATCATAAAGTAGTTAAAACCTCCACCGAGATGATACACTTCATTGATTTCTGCACCTTTACTTTAAAAAAAAAATGACGTAAATGATCTGAATCTCGGCCATAATGAACACAAGATTACAGTGTACAAAAAAATGACATGTCCATTGACCTTCTTTACTTTATTTGTTGGCATTCCCCTTTTCTTAAATTTGACAGTTGCATATTTGGTAAGTCTACATCTGACATTTTCATGATTTCAGCATGACTCCGCACATGATTGGCATTTGCTATTCTGTCATCATGGACACACACGACAAATCTCTCCTGAACTGAGAATTTGAGACTCACAACCTCTGTGGACCCTCAGTAATGGACCAAAATGACAAAGAATTACCTGATGATATATTCATCAATATTTTTGGCATCTGGTGTCATCGTCCAAGAGAGCAGAATACCATTAGAGCCCACAGCCTCTCCTTCTAGGCTTAAAGGTGGATCTGGAACTGGAGTAAAACAAGGGAAGTGTGTGTGAAGGAGAGAAGAGGAAAAAAAAAGTCTTTCACTAATTCTACTGTGTGTTCAATGCCGTCAATACTGCAGAAATACTACACAAATATTAAGATAAATAACGCCTAACTCAGTATCACAGTCATTTGGAGAATAGTGTTGCTGTCTGTCGGAGACTGATCTTCCAAGTGTGTGTGACTCTGTGTGTGTGACTCTGTGTGTGTGAGTAGGCCTGCGTGAGTGTTTTAGGCTGAACACTGATGAATAAGGCCTCACACAGCAGTGGCATTTCACTGACATTCACTGCAGACCCATTCATCCTGCGGTTCAAAAGCCCGGGCTTAAGTTACCTAAGAGGAATTAAACAGGGAAGGGAGAATACACACACACACACACACACACGCACACACACACACACACACACACACACACACACACACACACACACACACACACACACACACACACAAACCTACTGTACTAATTCCGTTCGTGTGTGTGTGTGTGTGTGTGTGTGTGTGTATACAGGAATTGAATTAAACAGCAGAGGGCAGACGAGAACATGATGGCACTTTAGCGGTTCAAGACAAAACCATCCAAACAACAACAAACAGTGTGTGTGTGTGTGTGTGTGTGTGTGTGTGTGTGTGTGTGTGTGGTGTGTGCGCACGCCTCACCACTCTCGTTAGTATTGATCATGCGGCTGACTCCTGGGCTGATGTTGGAGGAAGAGGAAGCTGTGACCATTGCAGTGTATTGCGTCCCCGGACTGACATTCTCCACATCGGCCTGTGAAAACAGGTCAGCACAAACACCCGGTCACAAGAACATACACACATTAGAGCATCAGTAGTTCAGAGGTTGCACACATACAGCCATCAGCACCACCCGCCAATTGTCAGTGTCAAGGCTTGGTCTCCTCTTTTGTCTTCTTTTTATTTTCAGTAGACTTGTTCTACTAACTACAAATCTACTAATCTACACACTGTGAGCACTCAGAGTGGCAGAAGCTGCATGCTTTAAACATTTAGCGGATTATTTCAACTTCTCTGCTCTCTTGCCATAACGTGGTCAGTGGGTGTGTCATGTAAATTCTGCTCTTTGTAAATTTTTGGTTACTGTACTGGTTACAATAAACATATGAAAGTGAAGCCTCACACCAGATCCTGAAAAAATGTTCCCATAGATTAATTCCATCATTCTATTCTTGATTCATTGTTTGGTTTATAAAATGTAAGAGGACAGAAAATTGCCCATCACTTCGATGTTTTTTCATTGCTTGTTTTTGTCAATAGTCATTTGTTATTGCTGGTTTTTCGCAACAGTCAAAACATATTCTGTTTACTTTGATATAAGACAAGGAAAAGCAGCATATTTTCACAACTGTAAAGGTGGAATTTGTTCGTTTCAGGTTATTCTTTTGTGAAAGAAGTTGCAACAGTAACAGTATTTATTTTCCTCTTAAAAGTTTGTAGATATAGTTTTAATTAACCTATAGTTTTATTAATCTATTCATTTATTTTTTTCTTTAATTAGCTGGGCTTCCCCATCCATCCATCTTATGTATTTTAGGGAAATGTAATATTCCCTGCGATAGCTCTTCAAATAGAAGCATTAATTAATCTACAGCCTTCTGTTATATCATGGAGATCATTACGCCAGCACCACAACTCCATTTGAAGATTAACAGAGTTAATCCCCTGCCATCTTTATCAATATGAAGGCGGGTGGATGTAAAACGATGAGAGCTTGTTTCTGATTGTGGTTGCACTTGTTTGTATCTTGATATAGTTTACGTCTGTTTGACAGGAGATCAGTGTTGCCTGTGTTGTGTCTTTTTGCTTCAGTGAGTTCTGCAAACAACATTTGCACATGTGACACGAATACTCTGGATGGCAATGTGTCACACCAATACCTTCTGATACCTCCCAGAAATATGACCAAGCATTTTTTTTCTCCAACTGTGCATGCAAGCATTTTATGGATGTTCTGTATATCTTAGTAATGAGCATGTATGTGCACAGCAATGCCACGCATAGTGTTGAGTGTTGAATTCTTACCTGTGAGTGTACCAAGCTGAGTGTGTGCAGCAGGAGGAGTGAGAGGAAGGCCATGCTGGGTAGCAGAGTTAGCTTTAGTTTAGACATTGCAGGTTAGAGGCCTCTCCAGCTGAGCCGCATCCAGTGTTAGTGAACAATCTTTAGCAGTGGTCTACAGGTAATCCACTGAGCGGAACAGGAATAACTCCAAGTCTAGCAGTTAGTTAGTGGCATGAGCAAAGGTCACAGTGTTAGTCGTCCAGGTGTTGGATATTAACGGCTCTTGGTCCTGAGGTATTCCAAATTTTTTTTAGTGGCTAGCCAGGGAGGGCAGTTGGTCCTTTCATTAGGCTAGCGTTCTCCCTCCGGTCTCTCTCTCTTTCTCTCTCTCTCTCTCTCTCTCTCTGGGGAGAACTGCTTAAGCAAATGAATGATTCAGGGTTGAGCTCATGAGGCCAACTTAATAAATAATGAGATCTATTACTCAACTCTGTGCTCTGTGCGCTCTGTGTGTGTGCTGTGTAAGGTTACATTTTGGGGGGTATCTGACACCTGGCAGTTGGGAAGAGCCGGTATGGGGTGGGACATGGTTGAATGGGAGGGGAGCTAATGCAATTCATGTTTGTGTGTGCGAGTAATTTGTACCTTTTATCATCATAACTCAGCTGAAAGTCCGGAGCCCTACAAAGCAGGGCCTCCCAGCGTTTTTGCTGCTCTTAATAACGCTGCACTCTTGTTACTACAGCTTAGCAGTTTGTGTTTCATTGAGCATGCGTGTGTACCTGAATGTATCCATCACGTGCAGGATGCACTGTGACTTTTCCCTGGTTTGGTTGCAGGGTCACCTGGTAATGATCCACACACCCCAGCAGCTGCTCCCAACGCAGCGAGAATGCACGTGCAGACACATTCACGACACGCACTCCTCGCACACGGGCTGGCACTCGTGAAGGACAACCAAGGGAGAAATGGAGTCAGAGAGGTGGAGAAAGTAATTAAATGAAGAAGCAGGGGCAGGTGATAATAATGGGGTGTTGACCGGCGCAGGCCTTATCTACCTGTGGTTACAGTCAGGGAGGCAGCAGTCCCCGCTGTCACTCCTCTCACTCTCGCTGCGCTCACGTTGTAGGTGCAGCCGTCCACCAGCCCAGTAACCACGGCAACCCGCTCCTCCTTGGGTACGATGAGTGTGTTTGTGACTGAGGTGTTGGCCACAGTGACTCTGTGGAAGTCGAACTCTCCAGATGCGCCGTCCCAGCTCAGAGAGACAGAGGAAGAGTTCATGTTGGCTAAATGAAGCGCGCATAATCCTGCTGGGCCTGGAAAACAAGTTTTTTTTGTAATTTTACACTTGGAGTCTTCAGCATTTAGGCCACAATTTAATTATTTCTTTATGTGGCATCGTGCTCTAACTGAGGAATCAGACGAATGGTTTTCTCCAGATGTAGGGGAACATGCTTGATTGATACAGACCCCAGCAAAACACAAATTCTGACTCATATCGCTACTTTAATATCTTTAAAAGCAATCGCAATACCATTTTTCATTTTTTTTATCATTCAGCCCTATTCTGCTTGTGTGGGTAGAGTGTCTCTTACGTGTGCTGAACTCTCTGTGGACTGCCTGGCTGGTGTCTGATCCGAGTACACTCTGAATGCTGACACCGTAGTCTGACCCGGGGATCAAATCCCTGATCTCATAACTTGCGCCCTGGACAAGCCGCTTAATCCATGATTTCCTATCCACTGACAGCAGGCCAAACATAATCTGAGAAAAAACAAACAAACAAACAAACAAAAATCTTCCATGTTACTTTTTAGGGGCTTGAGAAAAACACAATTCAAGATTCAATTATTAAACCTTACAAAACCGTGACATTTTATTGCCTCAGCAGTCCTGCGTATCTACCACTGTCTCTCTTTTTTTTGTTAATGCGGGTTTGTACTGTGCGTGCGTGTAATGTGCTTGGTCATTCTTTTTGGCCACGTCTCTATCGAGGTCATACATCTTTAAAGAGTTGGTAACCAAATCTTTGGTGTGCCGACAACAGTTGCTAAGTAACCGACAGGTGAGTGCGGAAACTGACGTAAGTGGCCTCATTTGTCCTTGAACAGAAAAAAAATCATTTTGAGTAATATGTATCTGAGATGAATGGTCGAGGACGCACATCATTACGCACATCTGTCTGGAAGTAACTGTGGCGTAACAACCTATAATACCTCTCCCTCCTCCTGTGATTGTTACTTGGAGCTGGACAGGTGCAGCAGTGTACTTACCTTGTAGCCCTCAACCCGTCCCGGTGGTGGTCTCCAGGTGACAAAGACAGACGTCACTACCTGCTCTGAAAGAGCCACTTCCCGCGGCACCTCTGGGACTGGAGAAAAGATTATAATTAGCATGTGACGCCATGTGCTGACACTTAATCATCTGTCACACTGGCATATAGTCGTGCACATAGAGGTGTGAAGTGAACTTTATAATTACTTTTTTTCGGTAGAGACTGTGCTGAGAGTCTAACATAATTTTGTACCTTTACCTGAATGTTAAAAATGTCTAAAACATTATAAATTTTTTTTCAAGTATGATCAGTATCATCATTGTAAAAAGCACCGTTTCACCAGCATTACAAGAAAATACCGAAAAGACATACATGCATACGGTAATTTCCTTTATAGCTGGTTGCTTTAAGGTTCAGGCTTTTTACGCCGACTTCTATTGTGACAATGATTTATTTCAAACCACCATCCTACACTGGCACAATATTGTAATAAAGTGTTATCAGCGAAGTGAACTAAGACTGAAACAATATGCAGACAAATTAATTTCCTTTCTGTCTCTCGAGGTTTACCTGGGAACCCACACTCCTTGAAGAAATCTCAAAATTCCTTCTTTCTAATACTGTATTTGCATATTTCCTGCAACATTAATTTTTTTGATCCAAATCATTTTATTTCTTCTCTCTCACACACACATAACATATCTCAAACAGGCTTTATAAATAGTACAAGTATTAGTGCAGTTGCAGTGTCTTTCAACATTGGGATGCATTTTACTTTTAATTAGTCTTTTCTTAGCGTTGACCACAAATAGTGGTTAACAGGTATGAAATAAATGTATGTATTGCCTTTAATAACTATTTTTTCATGCTTTTGACCTGACAGCCGGCAAATGCATAGTTAACTGTAAACATGTCCATAGCTTACTGCTAATAAATAAAAATAAAGCATGTATTCATTTTAATACAGTCTCAAAAAACATTAGCAAAGGTTTATCAATTAAATAAAAGGTAATGGACTCAAACTCCATAAATGTGTTTGTATTGCTTTTAAAAAATTCTAAGAAACTCACAGGACCTTAAATTAATATTCTTAAGCTCTTTATAAACTGCTAATAAGCGCTTATAATCATCTTAAACTTACTGGTATGGAGGATCATAGCAGCAGGCTCACTCCTTTTTTCCCTGCTGGTGCTAAACACTTCGACTGTATATTGGCTGCCTGGATCAAGGCCTTCAAAGCTGTAAGATCTGTGAACACACGCAGCTCTAGCAGTCAGATTTTTCAAGTGTATAGCCTGATGTAATCCATTTTCTAACAGAAAGTTTGATCTGGTGATTGTAATTCCAGTCTCATAAAACCGTAATTATGTTCGTGACCTGGCTGATGAGAGTGAGGCTGACCTGGGCTCCTGATGAGAAATGTTCAGCTCTTGATTGAACGCTCTGTTTTTGATTGACAGGATGAGCCCGCTCACCACTCCCCTGACTGCACTCCAACAAATGCATATGGATGAAGTGGTTTTATTGACAAGAGACACCTCCACTGGGCTGGGAGCTGGCACATAACAAAAAGCATTACACATAATCGTTAGAACAGAGAGATTGAGCAGCTCGTGTCTGTGTGTGCGCCTGTGTGTGTGTGTGTGTGTGTGTGTGTGTGTGTGTGTGTGTGTTTACCTGCAGTGATATTGACAGTGACGGGGGAGCTGTCTATGAACGACTCCTTCTCTGTTCGCACTGCAAAGAGGTAGAGTCTGCCTGGAGTCAGACTGGAAAACACTGCGCTCTGACTGTAAACCTTCTGCACCTGGAGCACACGAGTGATATAACTTAAGATGTTGACAAAGAGCCTTGTTATAATTCTGACAGTAACAGATAAATAAAATAATGATATGATTTTGATGAATATGAAACGTAAGACATACTCTGGGAAATCAAATCTTAACCTAAAGTAAGTATTAAATGGATTAAAAGATGATGTTTTTGTTGGTTTACCATGTGCGAATGGTCACAGTTGAGGCAGATGACCTCGTAGCTGTGAGCCTGTCCTTGCGCCGGATCCCAAAGCAGCTCAATGGATGAAACCGTCACCACACCCTCCCTCAGTCTGTTAGGAGGAGCCAGACCTAAAAATCATAAACCATATCCCACAACACGCACTGTAATTACTCACTAACATACTGAAACATAATTACCTTTGGTTGGGGACATTTAAAAAAAAACAAAAAAAACTACGGGTCATGTGAGAAATTATGCCTACATTATTTTTCCAAAACATAGAAAAAGCTGAATCTTTACAGTAACAATGAACTTAGTTTGTGTCACAAAGTTCTAATGAATTTCAATAAAGAAGCAGGATAGAAGACATCACATGAAAGTCGATAGAAAAGATCCAAAGATGATGTTGCTTCTTTGAATCTAAGCTCCTCGGGACGTCTGTCACATATGAAGCGACGCCTGCGAGCTAGTTCAGGCAGTCAACTCCAGCCGCACAGCCACATACACACGTGACAAGCTTTACTCTCCAGACCATCTTCCCATTGCACCCTCTCAATTGGGCGGGTTATTTAAGCTGCAAAAAATTCCCTTCTCTCCCTCTGCTCTATCAATGCTGCCCTGCGCCAGTGTCGTTGCCTGCTCCTTCAGCCCCACCTCCACCTGCGGGTTCTGTCCGGGGGAATATATGTTTAATCATCACTCCCCAATATCTCATGTAAACATATCTGCGGGGAGTGGTGAGGTCAGAGCCCAAACTCTAACTATGTTCTGCTTGTAATAAACATTTCAAACGTGAGTTGTCTGACTGAATTTCCTTTAGTAACACAGACAGAAAAAAGCTCAACTACATCAATGTTGCACTTTGATTTTGAGTGATTCATCCACCTTTAGAAGCACACTGGCTGATTATTGGATACCAATGCGTATAACAAATTACATATAGATACAAAATGGTGTTGACTTCGTGAAGAGAGAAATTTATTAGTCACCGCTTCAGGTCAAATGTGTACTGTAAAAGAAATGTGAAGAAATGACAAAGAAAGCTGGATTGATGAATTAAATGACCAGGAGTGGTTAATGGTTAACTAATCATTAAAGTGAATTTGTTCCCTAATATTCATTATATAAAATCACTCCTCACCTGTTCTAAAGGGGCGGGTGTTGTAAGCTGGTCCCACCTTCTCTCGGCTGGTGCTGAACACCCTGAGCTGGGACTCTGATCCTGGACCGAGGTTGTCAAGGGTTATGGCGTGAACGCCAGCAGGGAGGGAGTACCAGTCACATGTGTACCCGCACGGACCCTCGCACGCTATGTCACAAACTCCTGGACATACACACACTTTGACCCCATCAATCAGACCCAGCTGTGGACGCTGGATGTACAGCTGTGCAGAGTTTGTTCCCACTGAAAGAGGGACTGCTGCTTGAACTGGCAATGGATCTACGAGACAAAGATAGTTTACGCAGTCAGTCTGTAAAGAACAGCATCTAAATTATTAAAAGATACAGCAAGCTCACAATTAATTTTTTTTATGACAGTCAGTTTGAACATTGAAACTGGTTTTTCATGCTGTGATCATTTCTCTTATTCATATTGGCCATTAGGGACAAAATCCACAGTCCTCCTCTCAAACATATTCCAAACTTTATCTGAAGCTAATACGAGGCTTCTGCTTTCAAAATAAGTGAATTAAATTGAACGTCTTCCAGAGTTACAGCCTCTTTAGTTCAAGATGGTTGTTACCATCCTTCCAGTGCCTCTCAACAGGGAAATGCTGTCTGGGGAAACACAAAGAGGGAATTTTAGACTTAAAATGCTATAACCTTGGAGGATACTCACAGACTACTTCAGACTGGCACTCTGCTGAAGCCTCATACTGCATTAGCTTCAGACAAACCTTTGAACACATTTGTGCACAAAATAAGGACCGTGGATTTGTGCTCCAGCACTGGCAATCTTTCAAAATCAAAACGTTCACACTTCCATTTTTCAGCAGTCACTTGGACTGTTGTTTAAGGACGCACATGAAAAAACTGTGAACGTATCCTTTAGAGGGTTAGTATCTTTTGTTTCTCTAACCTGTGGTGTGTATGATGTCCGTCCTCTTGCTTCTGTCCTTTCCCCTCAGTGAGACCACTCCAACCTCATAAGTCTGACCCGGAGTAAATGTGCCCAAATTAACACACACAGACTCATTTACCCAGTGTGCACCAGGACTGGACTGATTCAACCAAAGTGGACTCGGAGTGGGGTATATGAGTGGGTGGGACGTGATATAATAACCATCTGGTGGGTCATCAGGTGGACCGGTCCAGCAGACTGTCAGGTTTTCTGTCGTGCTCAACACCGCCAGACCACCAGGAGCTCTCACCGCTGAGAGACACAAAGTGGGAATTTCATTTAGTTTGCAGCTGATGTCGGTCAGCAGAAGCAGCTGATAAATTAATCTTGTAAAAGTTAAAAAGAAGGGAAATGTTGTCTTCATAACAGACACACAACTTTGTAATTATTGATTTCAATAACAACAAAAAGCATCACACAAACATACTTGGTAAACCAAATGATTTGATCACAGTGGAAGAAGTTACAGACATGTCTACTTGACTTGAGGTTTAAGAGATGTAACTCTGCTTATCCAAACTACGTCTTCATGAAGGAAATCCTCAGCATTTATTTTCAGAAGATGTCACCTGCCTTGCAGCACCTTTTTTTTTAAGTGGTTTTGATTTCCAGAAATGTAGTCCAGTCAAATTATTGTACTATAAAATGTAATTCAAATAAGATCTATGGTGGCAATAATTGAGAATTATTGTACCCTGACTGTGACGTTTTCATTTGTGTATTTTTCTACTTTTTAACACCATGCCTTGTAGATTTCCCTGAACTGGAAGTTAATCTTATAAATTGTTAAAACTACTACTGGGCACTAGCGGTAACAGAACATAGTCACAGAAAAAAATAGATGTTACATTTAAGAGCTTCCAGTGACACAGTCAATTTCCACAGCTTGCACCGGAATAAAAGCTGTGAATGTTGAGTAGCATAATCCGTCAGCAAGCAGTTTACCAGCTGGTAGTGAGCCATCCATAAGATAAAACTTGTTTTTCAAGTAAGTGGGATATACAGCTCGTCGACAAGTATGGCCTCTTCTTAGATGTCCTTCACGTCTGTTGATTTTTAGACTGTGACTGTGATACTCACAAAATGTAGGCCTGGATATTAAGTCCCGAACCTCCTTCAGATATACCTTCCAAATGGAAAGCAAAGATATATTTGTTTCCTTTGTACGTTTGGTTCTTTTGCTGATCTGAAAAAATGATTCGATCCATGACTGAACCTTGACTCTATCCGAACTGAGTGTTTTACTGAATGATTTTGATGTCAGTGCAGGAATAGCGCAGGTGTAAATAATACTAGTAATGATAGCTGGAATTCCAATCTGCTGTTATAAGTAACACCTGCGCTTTTTCTACCATGACAAGTCGAAATGCATGCCGTTCAAAAAGGCTGGCTACGTGCTTACCAGTCCGTACAGTCACAGGCGTCTGGCCAGAGCTTTCTATCCCTCGCTGGGTGACTGTGAAGACTTCAACTGTGTATTTCCTGTAAGACTCCAGCCCTCCAATCACAGCAGTGTATGACAGCAGCCCATTAGTTTCAGATAACCTGGAGATGTTGACCATTCCAATTATCCTGTCTTCTCTTGTAGACATGTCCACGTAGTGTACAGAAAATGCCCATCCAACCCTCGACTCTGAAGCCGTCAGCATCCAGTGGACGCTAATCTGACTGACGGTAATGAGGCCAACAGTGATATTTTGAGGAGGAGGAGGTCCTGTAAGACAGAGAACATTAACAGTTATTAGCATCGGGTGTTGCTTGTGCAACTTATGTGAATGACAGCAGACTCACTAGTGTACGCAGTCCGTGTTTGTCCCAAGCTCCAGGTGGAGCCTGCAGGGTGAACGGCTCGAAGGGTGAAGGAGTAGATGCTCCCTGGAGACAAACCTGCCACAGTTACCCCTCGGGAGGAGAGGGAAATGGGGACCCTGACAATCTTTCCAGCACTGCTCCGGCTCTGTGTGCCCTTTCTGTCCTCTGACTTCCTGTCTCTTTCTACTTCACCTTGACTCAACTCTCCACTTGCCTCCTCTTGGTACTGGAGGAATATCTCAAAGGATGAAAGATTAAGTGAGTTCAAAGGAGAGAGGTCACTCCAATGAAGCTCCACCTGTCGCTCTGTCACCTGAAGCAGGTCGAAGGAGAATAAGGCAGGTACTGGAGGGGCTGTCAGAGAGGGGAAAGAGCAGCATCAAAGTAACATGAGGGGAAAAAAACACTGAAAAATGATATGGTGCGGCTAAAGTAATCATTGTCTTGCATTGTTTTTATTTACACAGACATTGTGCAAAATAGTTGGTAAAGGGATGTTACAGTTTAAAATGATAAAAGTTAATTGATTATCTAAGTTTAGGTTTAAGTTTATTTATTTTGCAGGGACAGTGCACATTAATCAACATCACTGTAAATGTGCCAGTGTTAGCCAGAAGGCTAATCTTCAACTGTTGTCCCTTGGCCAGAAGTTAAGTTAGCCATTAAAAAACAACAACAGTAAAACACACAAGTAAAATATGAACAAGAAAGAATAAAACATGAGCAGCTGAACCAGTAAAAAGCTTGGACAAATATGGCAGTGTCCTGCAAAGTAGGACATAAACAAGCAGAGAGTTGAAAGGAAAACAGACAATCAGCGCAGACAGTTAAAACATGACAAAATAGACCACAATACAAAAGACAGGAAGAAATATGACACCATCATGCAAAATAGGACATATAGAAAG
Source organism: Spondyliosoma cantharus (assembly GCA_900302685.1). Taxonomy (NCBI): domain Eukaryota; kingdom Metazoa; phylum Chordata; class Actinopteri; order Spariformes; family Sparidae; genus Spondyliosoma; species Spondyliosoma cantharus. The sequence goes on along the minus strand of OMLP01002521.1, from coordinate 15,125 downwards.
CAGAAAAGTAATACAAAACAATGATAGGCCGATAGTCAACACAGACACAGTTAAAACATGACAACATGAATCACGTTACAGAAGACAGGGATAAACCCAGAAGGAACACAATCTGACAGACAGACAGGCAGAAGGCAAGCAGATGAGGGCAGACAAGGTAAGCACGCAGTGGCGAGGTATGATGGCAGGTCTGATTGCTTTTTAAGCAAGTTTTAAGATTATATGCAAAGGAACGGTAAGAGTCACTTTGACATATATTTAATGGAAGGGTGTTCCAAAACTGGGAAACTCTTACTGTGAAGGCTGACTTGGGACAACAATGTCTCCTCTTACACTTGATCTAGTTAATCTATCCCCAGCATTTTTCTGAAAGATGAATCTGGTAAATGGGGGAGGTACTAATCCATTAAGAATTTTGAACATTAGACAAGCATTGTGAAATTTAATAAGATTTTCCCAGCAAAGGAGACCATATCTAGGGAGTATATTACAGTGATGGTAGCTTTTAGGTTTATTCTGCAGGACCTTGAGAGCTTAACAACTGATATTCTAAGGATAACAAACTTGAATTGTCAAACTCTGTATGTACAGTAAACATTCTGGTCAGTAAAGGTATATTACACAAGTTATTTACTCTGGTACTGGCAGATGAAGGGTAAATGGATGTTACAGAAGAAGGGAGTGAGAAAGTATCCCCGGCCTGTTGCATTCCTCTGAAGGGCAAAACAGTCCGTCTGATTGGCTGGCAGTGATGACATCATAGTGTTCGTCAGATTGTGGTCTGAGTCGTCAGACCAGCGAGGTCGTCCCTCCTCCTGTGGAGTGACAGAAGAGCTACACTAAGCGCTGTACTGTTTACACACGGCAGCTTACAGTTATTAAAAGTGAAAGTATCAAAAACAAAACTCCTCTTTAAGGAATAACTGCCGCCACAGGGAATTTCATTTTTACAAAGTAAATCAATCTTTGAAGTTCTGATGTTCGGCCCGTTGTGGTCTTGCTGCTCTGTGATGTTGTTGCAGAGGATAAACCACAACACGCGAGGACCTCACTGCAGGCTTCAGTCGAAGCAGTCAAGGAGAAAACTGTCATTATGGTTTGACAGACTGGTTTTGATGTTAATAGCTTATATCCATAACATCTGTAATCCTACCAAGACCATTAACATTGCATACCTCAGTCAGTATAGTCACTATAAATACATAACTATTTAGGCAATTTTCTAAAACATAGAATCATCATACTCTATGCTGCATTGTCAGTTCCTTTACATCAGGGCAGCTGAAACTTTTTCCCTTGGACGGCCAAAACCTACACTTAACAGGAGGCCACAGATCAAAAGCAAAACCCTATTGTAAAAAGTCATATGTGTATGAGTGCATCATATCAGTGATGCACCTTCATCATTGAATTAAATCTTTGCTAAAAGCAACCCGATCCTGTACCCGTCATGCATATACGCACATAAATGGAGATAAAAGTTTTAGCTGAAGTTCTGGAGCAGGAGCACAACGCAATCAGTCCCCTTACTGTCATGTGCCTATATAAACCTCAACGTGCTTCTTTTATTTTATCAGTATGAATGATTATTCTTCAGCGTTGAAAGGCTCCTACTGGAATGGAAATGAAAAAATGTGTGCAGGCAGTTTTAATTATACTGCAGAATATTTTTTTAATCCACTGTCGTTTACTTCACTCTCCGCGTGTTCATTTGTACACAGGCTAACTAATTAACTCCTACTGGGTATTGGAAAGCACTGTTAAAAAAAAAAAAAAAAAAAAAATTAAA
>OMLP01002521.1:0-10592 GCA_900302685.1 Spondyliosoma cantharus | reverse complement strand
GGATAATGCCATTGTCAGGGGTGTTTGCACAGTTAGTTATTATTTGCATGAATAATAGGGATAGAGAGGGATAAAGAAACGAGCAGCAGAGGAGGAATTTCAGTGCAGGCTGGCAGGCAGGGAGGAGGGGAGACGGATGGATGGTGATGGAGAGAGGGGGGAGAGGGAGGGGCGAATATGTGCAGGCGAGGTTGTGTGGGATTGATTGGAGTTTCAGGTGAGGACCCTCCGCGATAATTAAATCGGCATCAGGACTAACGTTGCGTGGAGAAGGATTGGGAGATTTTTTGCAAACGGGCAGCTATTTGCACGAGTCTGTCTTCGATACGATGCAGTGCACTTTAAGGTCCTGCACATCTTAACACGCTCAAAAGGTAAAAATAAACACAGACATCCTGAGCTGTTAAATATTAATGAGCCACTTAGCACATCGGTCTCTTAAACATGTTTATGGAAAGCGTCAGTCTGCAAACAAAAGTGCATAACCTTTGCAGGGGTCGTGAATGTCATAACCAGCTTGCAGGGGATCTCCACAGCTTACCTTGTTTTAGAACTAAATTCTTGATGAAGAGGATTTTAAAAATATCCAGAATATGCGAGTGCAGAAGTAAGAGCACTAGCATGACACAGTTAGGAAGGCAGGTGTGAGCTGAATACAGCAGAAACGGTGTTATACACTAGCCCGGGCCCCTTCCACATGACAGTATTTGATAGATTGCAGAGCAGGAGATGAGGGTAGGATCCTCTGTCAACACTCGGGTCAAGACAGGAGCCCAGCGATGGGAAATAATGTGATTGAAGTAGACAGAAGGCTTTGGAAAGGTGCCACATTAATCTGATTGTGAGCCACCTGAATACTGATGCTCCTTTTTCTACAAGTGATCACAGAAGCTTAAGAATTCAATAAGACTGGTTTAGTAATATCTAATCAGGGATAAGAGATGGAGCAATGTGATAAAGGAGAATATGTATAAGTACACTGAAGCCTGCTAGTCACATGTAGAAGAGATAGTACATCCACTGAATGGAATATTTCCCTTCAGTTTGTCGTTATCTTAAGATGGGTGCATCATTATCGAACATGAATGTGTAAATAAGCAGTACTTAAGGGAAGTAAGATCGGTAGCTGGAGTCTGACATTCTCCTGTAAGCAGCAGTGCTGTTGGACTTGAGGCGCGGTCGTTGTTTATCCTGGGTGCGAATGGCTGTAGTGTGTGCTATTGATCGGCCCTCTCAACTGCAGTCCACACTGCCAAGCAGAGATCAACAGGAGGAGCAGCAGGGCTGGATCCATCTCCGTACAGGAGTAGCCCTGATGTATCTGTCTGCCCGTTGGTAACACTATCTCTCCCAGCTCCATCATATCTGGGAGTGTGCTCCGTGGTTAGACTGCGATATCTGTTTGTATCAACACACTGCCATAGTATGCAATCTGTTCCTGTGACATACTGCACCAAGCTGTACATTTTAGTTTGTTTTGGATGTCCTAGGTAATGTGACACCGAAGAACCTATAGTTGCATCTTGTTAGTAGTAGCGATATTAATAGAAACCTTTATTGCCACTTTAGATCAATGCCTTACCCTCTTATATGTGCTGCTATTTAAATATCTGCATTGCTTTTGGTGTGAGTTGGTGATAGCTCCAAAACTCTGCAACTCACACCAAAACAGTCTAAATGGAAAATTAGCACTACAGGAAAAAGGAAAAATATGTATTTTTGATTTTGTGTTAACTGTCTCTTTAACATTGATATCAATTGCTAAAAATTCAAACCAGAAAAGCAGCAAATGATTAGACATTGATACCTGCAGGTAGATCTAAAATGTAAACCCTGACAACCCTACAATTTGTGAGGATAGTTGTTTGTACTGCAGGTGTGTGAGTTTGTGGCTCTTAACTCAGACCCAGTTGGAAAATGAGGGCTGTAATAAATTCCAGGGTTGGGGTTAATTTAGTTTTACCATCCACAGAGGTTTTCTTTAGATCATTTAAGACTCTGTTTTGCCAATAACAGGTTCAGTCTACAAATAATCACTCCCTTATCAATGCAGTAGGTGTTATGTACTGTTTGTTAACAATAATAGAGTGCTGCAGAACTGAGAACCACTTCTGGTTCCTTATGTCAAAGTCGAAGGGTGTTTTGAATGGGTTTTTATTTTTTAGTTCTGAAACTTTTATGCCCTAAAATAGTGGCTAAATGAGACTATAGAGGTTTTCGGGGACCTTTAACTGTCTGCTCAACTTGTCTATTGATCAGTTGTGTTTAGTATAGTATGAAGTAAGAACCTCAATGGTTATGACATTAAAGTCATTTCTCTGCAATTTAGTTCCTTTACAATCTAATGTTCTGGTGTTTGTATTTACACTTAGAACTTATTTTCTGCAACAACCAAAAATCAAATGAATAAGATCCCACAGGCTCTTTGTCAGGGGAGCCAGGGTCGGCCTACAAAAAATACATCATCCCTGCAGCGCTCTATTCTGGGTTATGTTTTAAACGGAAAGTCTAAGAAATGTACTGACCCTAAACATTAAACATCTGCTTTAGCCCAGTTGCCCCTCATCAGCACTGCTTACTAGGTCAGGTGAAGACAGACACTGATATACAGTACATGAGGTGTCTGCATCCGTCACCGCCTCAGAGAGCAGAGGCCTTGAGAAGCGGTCGCTGGGCGGTGCACATTCTTCTTCACCTCATTGTTGAGGAAAGGCAGCGAGATTTACTGCAAAATAACTACAAACTGTATTTTTTCGTCAGTGACTCAGCTCGGGTGTGCAGTACACAGCTCGTGTATGCCTCATTGAGAGCAGATTTCAACAGCTGCCAAACACAGTGTTAGTAATTCTGTCAAAGCACCATGATGTTGATCACATTTGTAGATGTGGTTTTGATAATGCTATTACCCATAACTGTGCTAAAAGCTACACTCCAGGAGCAGTTTTCTGTATCCAGTAACCAGACCACACTGTGCATGTGAGTGCTGGAAACATTAATCATTGTGTAATTCAGGGCATTATATGCGGTGTGAAGATGACTGCAGTGGGTCGGGCTGCAGTGCTGAAATTCTAGATATGAATGTGGGACATTATGACCACTCTCACCTGTTTGTTCTGCCTGTGAGCAGACTCCCTCACTCACTCTTCACCTTCTCTAAGTTAGCTTTGGTAAGGTGCCACTGCTGTCACACCACTTCAATAATTCATTAATTCAATAATCCCCAATAGCTGATTCTGTTTTTGTGTGTGAGTGTCTGAAAGCTAGCGTCAAATGTCTGGCTTAGTGTTTGATCTGATTATTCCTGACTTGTATCAACATTTTGCAAATTTTAGTCAAAGTTGTTGCACAGCAGCTGTGTTTAGATGATATTTATGCAAGGCGTGTTTATTTATATAGCACCGTTCAGAAAAAAAGGCAATTCAAAGTGCTTTATAGAGACATAGAAATGAATTAAAAAAATTAGACATTCAGAAAATGTTCATGTTGCATTAGAAAGACAATAGAAACGAGAAGGATTTAAAGGACAAGTTCACCCAAAAATGGAGTATCAGTCATTATATACTCACCCCTCTGCAGATGGAAGGTCAGGCGGACAGCAGAACTACTTTGAATCATTCGCCTAAACAACTGAAGTAGATGGAAACTTGTTGAAAGAAACCAAATGAAAAACAATAAAATGACCAACATAGTCCATGTCTCTGGAAGCCCTGACATCCCAACTTGATTATATACAACCCTATGGTAAAGTATATGTAGAAATCCTTAATAAATTAATAATATTCACATTTAGCTAGTAAATGTGGCATTCCATCTTCCTTCTTCCATTGCTGTTATTCGACTCATTTGCCCTCTGACTTGGCTGCCAGTTAGTCATACTCGCGAACACAACGCTGGCTACCAAACGTTAATGTTGCTAATGCTAGCTCACATTAACTTTGGGGCATTACAGTAGGCTGGGCACATATTGTACAACTCATGTTGCCATTTTTCCATTTTTTCTCCCCACAAACTGGCAATTTGATAAAACACGAATACCACGTGACACCAACAGCATTAAACTATTGGCTGACAAACCTTGTTAGACACTGGAACCAACTGTCAGATTAACAAAATAATTGTTCTCAACCTGACAAACATGGTCAAATTGTTAATTCACAGTCCTGACTGTCATTGTCATTCTGCACCTTTTTACAAGCTTGATAAATGATTTGTCTACAAAAATATCAGATCAGTATGACCTTGAGGATATTGAAACAAGGATCTCTTCATACTCAGTTATCATATAGCTGATTTTGAAACATTTCCAACAGTCCCCAGCTTGAGAGCCTGTGTTTTCTGCATGTTTATGTGTATATATGTGTTCATGCACGGATCAGTGAATGACCTCAAGTTTACATCTCGCATGATCGTCCTCCTGCTGCTATATTTATGTGCACATAAGCCCATGTGTGGGTGGTAAAACTGTATAGGCGCCACTGTTGCTTCAACATGTTTTCCCATCACTCCTTTTCTTTTTTGCTGCTGTGTGAGAGAGGGATTCCCTGCCATTAAATAAAAAAATAATAACATCCCCGCTGCACCAAACCTTCACACACATTCAGTCAACAACTGTGCACCAGCATTAACCAGTTCGCAGTCTGCCTGTTAACTGGCAAATCTGGCGGACTGAGGTGGAGGCTGATTGACTGGCTCGTGTCCAGGATGGAAAAGCCTTGTGCAGATGAATGCATTCAAGGTGAATGACTCAGTGATGTAGTACCTCAGAGACACGGCGGGACCTGATGGCCCTTACCTGTGTGAGTCTGTCAGCGCGCGCACGCGCGCGCACGTGTGTGTGTGTATGTGAGTGGATGTGTGCTTATACATCCAAGGACTCCAATGTAGTGCATGTAGCGTAAAGTCTTTCCCTCCTGATTTATGTGTGTGTGTGGGAGTCTCTGTTTCATATTCTGAAATGTGTGCTATTATGGCTCGCCTTGTCAATGGATGTTACAATCCTGGATCATTACTGGAGGGGAACTGATTTAAATGTATATGGGTGTCAGTGTGCATGGATGCCCTTGTACACATCATTCTGAGCCTGTGTGCGCATGTGGCAGGTCAGAAGTAGGAGGCTTGATTGTTTTTGTTTTTTAACAGTTTGACTCACAGAATTGAAAGATATTTCTGTAAAAGACAGAATTTCATCCCTACATTTTGATCCTTGTGAGTGTGTGAATTTATGTGCATTTGTGGATGTGCTCAGCATCAACCAAGCGCTGAAAGTCTCAGCGTTATCTGCAGCAACTAACCATTTCAGTGCTGATATAGAAAAAAGGCTGTGTTCTGAAAGACGGGGAGAAAATAAAGATTTCCAGGATACAATGCACACAAGGTTGATTTCCTCCGGCTCTGCAGGTTGTCGTCTCTTCGTCTAAACACAATCAGTTCACAATATGTTGTCCTTTTCAGGTCTAAATGTTCACTAAATATTTAGTAGGACAGCAGGAAGTTTATGGGAGTGATCGGGTTTATGATGCTGGGCTGCAGCTGCACGTGCCAAGCTACAGTTACCACAGTAACAAACCCTGTATCAGTGATGGAGACAGCCGCATCCACGCTTAAACAGATTACTGAGGTGTGTTTGGCCTTTCTAAGATGTAGATTGGGAATGCCATTTCACCAGGTAAAAGACCGAAACTCACGCTGTGCTTGAGTGTCTGTGTAAGAGTCAGAGCCCCTGCATGAGTGTGGATTATATCCTGAGACGCGTTTAACTCCTTTTCCCTCGAAACAAACTCTCAAAACCATCTGGCCTCTGGTCCTCAGCTGTTTTTCTTGAGCAACTGCACATATCGCTGCAAGAGGGCTGCCATCCAAGCCGGTACCCCATCGTGGCAACCAGCCGTACTGCAGTTGTCACGGTAAACAAGCACCAAGCCCCCTGGTTCCTCGCCGTTAGTGCTGCAGGGCACAGGCACTACAAAAGACAGATGACGCTCAAATGCTTCCCACTTCAGCGGGAGCCGTCAAGCCACTACAGTCAGAGCCGGAGTTGACAGTGCAGCCGCTGCAGATCTTTGGTTGTTCGTTACGCACGGCCGCCCTGGCTCCCTCTTTTTTTTTTTCTCCTCCATCTCCCCACCCGCCCTCACTCCTCCTCCTCGCTCCTTCTCCTCGGCTGAGCTAAGCCTGGCTCCCCCATGACCGCAGGGGGGTATCCAGCGCCGCACCGCTGTGTTGTGCGGGGGAGGAGGGAGAGCGCCAGGGGAAGAAAAGCTGGCTCAGAGCTCTGGTCATGTGCTCCGTTGTTGTTGCTGTTTCTTCAAGGAGGGATCCTTCTTGGCTTCTCAGGAGCAGAATTACACATTCGCTGTCTGTGCTGCTGAGAGCCCGAGAGCTTCACCTCCACGGGTATAGAAACACAGAGCCTGCAGCGGTCGAAAAGAGACCGCTGAGATGCCGGGTGATGACTACTGACCCATCACCTATGGAGATATTCTGAGAACTATGAACAGCTCTGACTAATCTCAGCATAATATAGACATCCAAACCCTCCTGGCTCACTACACAAATAGCACATGCTTTGATGTAATCTCATACGAGACTGAAGCTCGCAGACATGAGATAACATACAAACAAAGGTGCACACAATGTACTTAATGATTCTGGCCCGTTGCTGTGTAGAGGCTGTAGGGCTTCGTAGTGGTAGTTTGCGCTGCTGCAGTCCAGAGGACTCTTGAGCCATATTGTGATTCATGTGGGGAGAGAGTGACTGCTAATCTACTAATTGGCCCGACGAGGCTGAGGGGCGGAGAGGGGAGAGACTGAAAACTAAAGAGAAGCGGAGAAACAAGAGGAGAGGGAGCAGCATTGTGTGTGTCCTTGTGCCCAACACGCTGTGTTGCTATAGGCCCAATGTATGTGGGTGTGCATTTACGTATGTTCAGTTTGCGTTTGCAGGGCAGATTTTTAACCCAGATGGGGAAGAAATCTGGGACACCCTCCACCGCCCAGGCAGAAAATGAGACATCTCTCTGTCTAACTGATACCAGCCAATAAGTAACCATCTCACACCGCACACCACAGCGCCAAAAATCAAACACGCCTGACTAATCCTTCTGAGGTCACACAGAGTTCATTTCTAATAGTGGAAGGAGCGCTTGAATAATAATGTGTCCACCCACAGGATGCAAAATACTTTCGTTAAATGCCATTTTGTTTTGCAGGAATTGTGCCTTGTTCAACAGCTTAAAGGCAAAAGGATAGTACTGTCGACAGCTGCTGTTGTTGCCCGTAAATACAGTTAAAGTTGCTGTAAGCATTGTTTTCTTATTAGAATAAGTGTTAAAGAGCTTTATATCCCAACAGTAGTCATGGTTATAGAGTGTTCGGTCAGTACCCTCGTCCCCCTTCCATGAGAAAATTAATTTTCTGGTATCCCTGCCCACTTTATCCAATCAGGACAGAGGACTCCGTAAATAGGCGGTCATGTGTGCTTGTGAATGTGTAGAGAGCAGGATCCCCCTGTTTTGGTACTACCTGTACCAACAATGGCAGAACAAGGAAAGCTACCAATTCTAGCTCTCCCTGTGACGGTTTATACTATCAAAAACGTTTCTTCAAGCAATGAAAAATGCTTGAAGAAAAGAAAGAGACAAATAAAGCTGCCTTGACAAAAGAAAGGAGTCGCACAAGTGTGGTGACGTAGAGTGGAGGGAAGCTGAGTCGCTCAAACTATGTATATTATGTTTCCAAAACAGCCTAGATTGAGTGTCACGGGAAGAAAATTCTGTTTAACACTGAAAAACTGATAATAGAAAACAGATTGTGATTGGTTTAAAGACATGCAAGCCCCTATACCAGAACTGTAATTGGTGCAGCCAGACCTTTGTCCAGTGCTGGAAACAGTGATGTGGAGATCTGGCTATGCGAGATATTAGCTCTGGCTTGAATTTTTTTCATTCAGCCCTTTCTCAGTTCTGAGCAGAAAGGTCTGGACAGGCAAGACTACACTTTCATAAAGTTTGAGGACTTTGAAGTTTGAAGACATATTTGAACAAAGACACCCTGACTTTTAAACTCTTCTGTAGGTCAAGACCCGTCTCAAACCCTTTCTGTAAACGGTCATGTCTCCAGGCCCCCAATTTGTGAAAGAAGTGTTGTATTCAAATGTAATGCTGTCATCTCTGAGCCCAAACAGAGGCGATATTTTCCAGGCTGTGCAGCACTCCCCTTTGCAAGGAAATTAACTCACTGACACATACAATTGGTGTAGTGTCCCTTTAAGGTAAATGTACCTTGGTAATGTACAACTTAACAGCTATTTATACGTACAGTAACTGCATGTACCGTCTGTGGTAATGTCCAGAGGTATTTCGGGAAACTCTAACTATAGAAGGAATACACAAAGTGGGTTGAGGGAAATTGGGTCAAACAAAACAGCAGATAAAACACTCCTGGAAGCAACTCCTCGCAGGCTTTTACAGACAGTTGATATATATTGATACTAGAAGATCCAATATTTGAGCACAGTGTTAATTGTACAAATGAAGCGAGGTGGTCTTGATTCTTTAGTTATCACACCCTTCCCTGTGTGAGTGAAGAGGCTCAGCGCTTGGAAATGAATTCTGTCCCTCGTCTCCTGCCCTAGCAGTGATCTGATGCGACTGGATGGAGTTCAGAGGGAAGGGTAATATCTGAGAGCCCAACAGAGACAGAGCGGAGCTGATGTTTGTGAATCACTGGGTCAGTGGGTCACAGACATCACTGGACATCCAGAGAGCCAAACGACTCTCTGTGTTTCTCAGAACTCCCGAGGAGTCGCTCTCGTGATTGCCAAAATGCAGCTGTGAAAAATGTGATTGGCTCAGCAACATGAATGCAAGCACACAGACACACACAGAGTGCTGATACGGGAGTGAACCCCTCTGAGAGTTGCACACACAGACCCTCTGATATAGAGAGCAGGTACCAAGGGGCCGAAGCTGTGTTTAAACTCCATTACCAGTACAGTCTCACTAATTAAACCAATGTTTTAATTAGGATTTGGACTGCTAGGAAAGAGGAGCGATAATAACGTTCATTTATCCAACAGAGAACATGTATTTCAGACGACTCCCATCTACATGGTGCTGGGTGGATGGCTTTGTGTGTGATCGGTCAATGACTCTTCATTATTAGCTGAAGTGATGCCGGTGATGGCGAGGTGGTGGGTTGTACAATAGAAGGTCTGAAGATGATCACAATCTGGTTTCAAGATCTTAATTGTGATTGTTTGATCTCACCGTTGAAATGTCCTGTAGCCAGATGTGAAGTGGCCTATGATTTTCTCCATTTGCACCAATGTAAGCCTTTTGGTTTGAATCATTGAGTATATTTGACACCAGAGTAGCTTCATTTAGTGGTGTAAATTGTTCTGCACGTGTGTTTGGAAATGTATTCATTTGTTTTTCCTTCAGGAAAAATGTTGCAAACACGTAGATTACACATAGAATGCACTCAAAAAACACTGTTTGTTTAGGGTATACTTAAAAGCTTACAACCATTACCAATAGTACCAAAATTTACTGTCCTCCAACAAAGCCAAATTATGGCTTTGTTGGAGGACAGTAATCCCTCCTTTGCATCACTGTGGTTTAATGAGCTGTTTTGCTCAGTTCCTTCTGAGAAAACCCTAATGAGTTTTGAAAAGCTCGGGGTAACTTGCTAGATTTCATGGAAAAGCTTAATCCAGTTATACTTAACTATTATTTTTTGGTGTTATTATTATATTTGATTATGTCTCTGCCATGTTTTGAAAATATGTTTACTGTTACTGTTGACATCTTTCGTTCTCATTATGCCTTGGAAATTTGCTTAGTACTAGTAATTTTTTTTTTGTGTATATGTGTGTGTGTGTGTGTGTGTGTGTGTGTGTGTGTTTGCTGTTCTTTTGGTGGGAATTGTGAACGCAGGGACTTCGACATCCTGGGAACAGGAAAGTGAGGATTGAATATGAAGAAAAATGGCAGATAATAGCAGAGAGAATAGATCCTCCATGTATTTGGTGATTTGATTGAGAATTTAGTCCAAAGAACAATAAACATGTATTTTCCTTCTTTCTTCTCTCCCTGTTTGTCTCTTCCTTTACCCTCCTCTCAGCGGCAGATGGCGTGCCAGTCCAGAAGGATGGGGAGCAGGTAAGTCTTCAGCAATGGCTCGCCCCTCTTGTTGACTTCCTCTGACAGTGGACTGTTGACACTCCACCTGAGGAGCCAACTGATTTAAAAACCTGCAGCTGCTGTACGTGACGAGCTACAGCAGCTCAGCCCACCAGCTCTCCGCGGTGCCCTCAAGGTGCCCGTGCTTACGCTCGTAGATTAGTAGAGTGGCACACATCATGTCAATGTCAGTCGCTTAACTTCCGCTACACTACCCTGCACGAGGCGGGGCAGTGTAGCCGGAAGACTGAACAGTCGCTGGTTCGGTTGGCTCATTGCTGGTGCAATGACGTCTGTGGCTTGGCGTCCATCATCAAACAGAATCGCTGCTAAGTGTTGGTTCAAAGTAAAACAGCAGAGGGATCACTTTCTCTTTCTCCAACTTCTTACACACCATTACTATATCCTCCT
>OMLP01002519.1:10123-43272 GCA_900302685.1 Spondyliosoma cantharus | reverse complement strand
AGTGAATAAAAGTAAGAAAATACATTCTAAAAGTTGATGTTTCTTTACATATTTTGTAGCATTGTCTGTGGGTTTGGGGGTCCCCGGCCAGAAGCTAATTCTGTTTGGGGGCCTTGGCATAGAAAAGTTTGGGAACCCCTGCTTTACACCACTGCATCCGACGCTTTGCATTGCACTTGCTGATGTATGGCTTGGATGCAGCTGTTCGGCCATGGAAACCCATTCCATGAAGCTCTCTACGCACTGTTCTTGAGCTAATCTGAAGGCCACATGAAGTTTGGAGGTCTGTAGCGATTGACTCTGCAGAAAGTTGGCGACCTCTGCGCACTATGTGCGTGAGCATCTGCTGACCCCGCTCCGTCATTTTACGTAGCCTACCACTTAGTGGCTGAGTTGCTGTCGTTCCCAATCGCTTCCACTTTGTTATAATACCACTGACAGTTGACTGTGGAATAATTAGGAGCGAGGAATTTCACGACTGGACTTGCACAGGTGGCATCTTATCATAGTACCACTCTGGAATTCACTGAGCTCCTGAGAGCGACCCATTCTTTCACAAATGTTTGTAGAAACAGTCTGCATGCTTAGGTGCTTGCTTTTATACACCTGTGGCCATGGAAGTGACTGGAACAGCTGATTTCAATTATTTGGATGGGTGAGTGAATACTTTTGGCAATATAGTGTATATCATATAATAATTAAGAGCAATGTGGAGTGTTTTATTTTGAAAAGCAACCGGATGTTATATTGTTGTTACGGTGTGTGACTTCCTGTCTGCTCTGTGCCAAATTCAGCTGAATTGCTGTGTCGTGCACGTATCTGGTGGAATCGCAAGGTAGAGTTCGTTTCGCCATTGTTCGCTGAATGTGAAAACTCCTTCCACACTCGGAACAACTTTAGGACCTTACTCCTTCACACATTAGCCACTTACAGTTCCATTCCCTGCCCCTCTCACACACATTGGCCTGCCACCTGTGATTCCAGATTCTTTGATTCGCCCCTTCCACGTTTCCAAAAAACAAAAAAACACAGTCAAATTCATTGGCCACACATGCGCACCTAAATGTAAAATTTGGTCGCACTGTCTCAAATTTGGGTCGCAAAATGCAACCATTTGGTCACAGTCTGAAGCCCTGAAGTGACACTGCTAGTTTGAATGAAATGCTGCCCAGCATCAAAGGATGAACTGATGAACTAGAGTTTCCATTACTAACTATAATATTACAATATGATTATTATAGAATAACTGAAGTGTGTATTAGTTGTGACTTTTAGCCATATTTTTAGCAATAAAACCTTCTCTTTTGAATCATAAAGATACCTGAACACAAGTCAATTAATATTTTATAATGTGAACAAAGAAATAAGAAATAACTTAAGATTCAAACCTCTTCATCGACACTTTCCAATGTTCAATCTTCAGGGCAAAAACTGCACTAAGCATGTTGAAAACATTCAAACTAGTCTTGGTAGATCTCTCTCTTTCTTTTGGCATATGTGGGTTGAAAGTGAGTTGATTCTTCTGCATCATTCTCGTGATAGGATTTGTCATAGATTATCGAGGGGCACTCTGCCGAACAATTACCTATTGTTTCTTTTAGGAAACTGAGTATCAACACTATCCAAGAGGAGTGCAGTCTGTGGGTAGCAAGACAGTGACACATTTTTCATTGTTTGGCTCTGGACTGCAGCACAATGGATGTGAAATAAAATAATGACTATGAGTTTAAAGTGCTGACTTTCAGCTTTAAGGGTGTTCACATCAATCGTCGGGTGAACAGTGTTGGACTCGTTGCCCTTTCTTATTTTTATGGCACGACAGTGCAATGTTCTTGTCTTTTCTACAGTCAGTCACATGACCTTAAATCAACACAGCATGTGTTTCACTCACTGAAGACCAGAATGAAGCCAAAAGGTCCAAACACGAGTAATGACGGCAACGGTTTTGCTACAAAAAATCTTATAGGTGAGGTAGACAGACAGCATTTTATCAGCGTTGTTGGGCAAGAATTCCATAACAACCTTTCAGTGTTATTGGAATTAAGGTGGTTTCATAGACTTTTGCACCTGCTTTGTTTTCAGGCTTTACAAATTCTAGCCTGAAATAGGAGACATAGGGACATTTAAGAGGGAAGGCGTTCCTATTGGCTGCTCTACAAATGCCACTGGAGGTGAACGCCTAAGTCCTGCTGAAAACTTGTCATAAATATCCAGTTCCTTCTTTTCCTACAACAGCATATAATACAAAATAAGTGTCAACAGATCCCAGCTTGACATGGAGCTTCAATGCCATGGAGCTTGTATCACTGAGTGGCAAAGGCATATGATGACAAACAGAGGAGGATAACATTTGCGGAGGAACAGTAGTGAGTGTATGTGTGTTTAATATACTAGCTATGCCGCTTTCACTGGCACAAAGCTGAGGATGTCCAATGTGACAGCCAAATGATGCATCGACCCTCTCTCAGGTCCTCCTCTGTTTCTGGCCCTCACCGACTGTGACTGAGGCTGTCAAAAGGGATGTCTGGACCATCCTTTCATCCCTCTCTTAGACGCCGATACAGATGCCCTCTGCGCTTTGCACTGGGGCCGCAAAGTGCTGGAGGCATGTCAATGATAAGACAAGTCTGTGCAAGAGGGGCTGGGGTCTCGGTGAGGGTCCCGACATAGGCAACCAACCCCTTTCTGTTGCCGTCTGAACATGTGGGTTTGGTGGGAGGGGCTTTGTGGAGTAATATTAGGCAGCAGAGAGAGGGGTGGAAGGTTTTGCACTGTGGTTGTTCAATCCTCAAAGCAGCTTTGAGTTTATCTTGATTTTATGAATATAATTCTGTATATAATTAATATAATAATGTGGATGTGAACATACTTATCTCTCATTTCATATCCAATGTGTATAGAGCTCACAAAATGAAAAAATCTGTCACTGTCCAATTTACAGACTGTCCTGTAAACTAGTCAAATGATACACTGTGACAATTACCAAACTCTGCATAAACACGCATCTGTAGCCCTGCCTGTTAGACTGTGTGTAGTATGAGTCTCATACCCACAGCTTTATGGACTAATTATAACCATGAAAATTACTCATGAGATGGTGTTCTGACCGTGGTAGTGATGTGCTGAGCTGGAGACGAGGAAGAGAGGGAATGACTTCAACCAAGCAGCCACTAGTCTTCACACCAGCCAGGCCCTCCAATAGACAATCACTGGTGACACCAAACACTGATGTGTGGTAACCTGGGTTCAAAGGCAGATCAGAGGAAATGTTTAGCTGCGGTGGATGATGTTTTTAAGAACAGGAGGAGAGACGGAGATTAAAATCAAGGCTAAAATTTGCTTCTGATACAAAAGTGCATGCAACAGAATTCACAGCTCATGGGTGTCCACCTCATCATTATGTGCGACACTAGAGTAATGGAGCAGGTTTTCAACTGGACTCACCATTGACAGTGATGTTTCCAGCTGTACGTGGAACGCCAACCAGAGTGACAGGGTACAGGCCAGACTCTGCAGGTAGAGACAACGCAGCAGGCAGGGATTCGAACTCCACTCCAGAGGTCAGCAAACCCTGAAAACAGGTTAGAAGAGCATGGAGCGTGATCAAAATATTATGTTAAACTTTCATGCAAGTATAAAGGACACAGAAGTAGTCAGTAGTAGTAATCAAATCAAAATGACAAGTTCTTGGCAAATGATAGCATGAATCAGCCGAGATGAAAAGGTGACAATAAAATATGTAGTGAGACCACACAAACTTTGAATCAGTGTGTTTTTTTTTGTGAGCACAAGCTTAACCAAAGGGTCGTAGCTGTAAAATGTCTCTTTAAAGTTATGATGAGAAAAGTGTCTTTTTCACCTGCAAGGCTGGTTCGAGAACGAAAGTGTAAAAACCTTGACTCTCTCTGTGTGGAAAGCACTTTCACAAAGAACACTTCAGTGAGAATGTTTTGAGATTATCAGATTATCTTTAAAATCAGAAAGAACAAGTAACAAAAAAAACAACCTCTGCAAATAATAACATCTCTCAGCTCTCATTTGATTCTTTGTGCACTCCTTACTAACATGTCCCCCAGAGTGATGTGCAGCTGTCTGATTCTCCAACAACAGTTCGGTGGGCATCTCTCAAACTGTTTCCTGTGATGCATCATCTTAATCTACCCATGATGTCCTGAAGATTAAATCTCTGTCACCATGAGATGGCCATTTCCATTGGAGAAAATTGCTCTCCGTGGGAAACGGCTGCTTGAGCCATGTGTGTGTGAGAACTGAGACGTGAAAATAACAGCTCACAACACAGAAGGAGGAGGGATCAGTCAGTTGTCAAATTCAAGTACAAAATTCTCACTAAGTGTGATTGGGACATCTCATGCTGAGGATCTTTGTTTTTATACATTGTGAAATTTTGAGCTGGGTTTCCAAAGGGTTTTGACCCCTGAATAAATATTCTGGGTGTGAAACATAAAATAAATGCTCAAAGGACAATTCAGATTTCTTACAACTCTTATTATCTCATTTTTGTCCACTATTTTATTGATTATCGTAACATTGTACTCATCAAAGTAATTACTGAGATCACAAGGCCAAACAATCAGACAGGTTATTTGTTTATCCACCACATTCCCATATCAGCCAATATATTATTTCATACAGCGTTATTACCGATATGAAGGAAAGCAAAAACTACTGAAAATAAAATCAAAGCTCTAATAAATTGGAATTATGCCTATGAAAGGCCTCATATTTAACCTCAAAAATGTCATATTCAACATCCTGTAGTGATACCACCATCTGTCGCCGAGTGCCATATTAAAAGGAAAGCAAATGCCCCAGGTCCATGAACAGCAATGTCAAATTCACTGTTATCTTATGAAATAGTAATTAAAGGTGGTTTTCATAGGAATATAATACATGTATGTGATACTGTCTCTGTAAATATATTATCTTCACCATGAAGTTCATACCATAACTGTAGTTCCTGAGCAATTTCTATCTATATGTATTGTAACATTTGTCACTTTTTAATAAATACAAATGATGTTTTGCAGAGTCACTAACTTTGAACAACACTAAGGCCAAGTTCAAGCCAACTTTATCCCTCAGTCCAGCGACACAGTGCTCAACTTTTGCTGGAAAGTAACACAAGGCGCTGCAGCGGCCGATCAAATAACTACAAGAATAAATTCCAAGTGGATTATGTAAATCGTGGATTTCTACTGCTTTGTGATAAAATGAATAAATAAATAATGCTGCCACAATAACTTTCCAGAGTTGTATAAACCTGTCTCAAAGTATGATGAACCACTGTGCAGTGTTAGCATCTGATAAGTCTAAAATTTCTGGATCAGATGCACCCATCATGAGCCATGTTCTGTGATGCTAAGTCAGCACTGTAAAATACACAAAGTGCCAGTGTAAACAAGCAGATATTTCACAGATATAATGTTCAACACTTTCACTCTAACACTGGCCAATTATTAGCACTCACTTTAAAATACAGTTGAGGCTGATAGAAAAGTTCTTAGTTTAGCAGAGATTTGGCCATAAAGAACAGGAAAAACTCCAATTTTAACCCGATGATGGTGTTAAATGAAAAGTGATTTGAAATTATCCTCTGGGGACCCTAATATTATTTTTGCAGCAAAATTCATTGCAATTCATCCTTTTGTTAAGGTATTTTAGTCTGGACGAAAGTGGAGCCAAGCTGCTATCAATACTGAAAGTCATCATGTATAACATTATCCGTTCAGAGCAATATGAACTCTGGGCTCCAAGCTTAACCACAACCATGGTCTCTTCGTCTAAAGTTAACATACCAGTTTCACTTGCTGATCTCCATACATTTTTGTGATATTTGGTGACAGGTATGTGATTTTAACTCTGGGTTTTTCTACTGTACTTACACTAAATGTTTTTAAAAGTATGCCTGAAAATTTTATTTGATAGATTTCCATATATAAAACTATCTCAGCAGTCTGTTGTTGTTTCTGTCTGTCGGCTTAGCGGCTGGCTATGATGTCGACTGCAGAATTTCAATAGGCTGTGATAAAAGAAATCGACAATGCAATAGAAATACACAGTGTCTAGTTACCTCATTAGCAGTCAGACAATACCTGCATGTGGCTTTAAAGTCTTTCTGAATGTGTGTTTCGAGCTCATGCCCCCCCAGAATAACTGTATTTACATTCTCAGTACACACTGGTTGGTGGCATGGGGCAGACTGAGGTGACGTAATGACTGCATCAATCCCTAACAGCAGACACTACCTCACTAGAGGGAAGGCTGCCGGAGAGCTGAGCCACTGAGGTACCACAGCTGTGATATAAACTCTCCTTGCTTTCACTTCAGGACATTACACACCTTCATTGGACAGCAAAAGTATCAGTGTTAACCTATTGGAAATAGTTCATTTTCATTCAGCCTTGAAAAGGTTAATTAGCCTGTTTCACTAACAATAACGATTACAGCATGTGCAAAGTGAATAGTATTGTTTGAGCTGGTGTACAGAGACTTCATTGGCAGCAACACTCGCAGTATGTGGTTAACCTTTTGTTTTGAAATGATTTAACTATTGCTATGAAAATGGTATGATTACTATGTATGAGTATTTCTTTGTTCTGGCACATAACTGCACATAGCAACAAAAACATCACACAGAGAAAGCCAAACACAATAAAAAAATACACACTCCCAAGACAGATATTTATCTTTGTACTGATTTGGCTCAAAACTTCACCAGCTCACATTAAATAAAAATACCTTTTTACACTTTTCCCAATCGTACAATATGATTATATCTATATTTATATCTATACACATATATAGATATAGATATATACATATATCTATAGATATAGATATAAATATATATATTATCTTCTTGTTCTATTATTGAAGTAAAGAATGAAACCATCTTTACTGCAAATAACTCAGCTAAACTGACCTGAAAGACAAAACTCAAGGTGTTATTTTTTTGTTCTTGTTTTGTGAAAAAGAAAAAAAATAAATATCCACAACTTATTTGTGGGGAAAATGGCTGAAGCATATAACGGTGACCCCTCTGAAAATGATGCTGTGGGGGTGGGGGTTGTGGTAAAAAGCACTACTTTAATAGAAAATCAATAAAGCACAAAGCAAAGCTGGGTATTAGTGCTGAAGTCGTGTGGTGACTGAGAAAGAGGGCTTGTCTTGCCAAACTACAGGGTCACCTTGATGACGGAAGATGGAAAAGCGACCTTGTGTGTGTTTGTTTCCCAGTGTGTTTCAGAGAGCTGGTTTATGTACAGCGGATGGATGGTTGTTCAGGTCTAACAGCAGCCACTTTGTCTGGGGTACAGAGGAGCTTTTGGCAGCTTGCGTCACCCTGTCTGTCACTACCTGCGTGACTCTACAACACCACCTGAGGTTCCCAGCTGCCATGTAGCTGCGAAGGGCTTCAGCCTCCATCTGTGAACTGATCAATTCACCTTTGGGTGCGGAAGACATCTAATGACATTGTCATTACTATCTGACCTTGCCTGTTTGACTGTTTCAGCTCACTCCCTGAACTTCAAATGACACACAAATCACTCATCAAGTGCATACGCCAAGAAGTTCCTTCAGTCTTTTGTAAGTTTGGGTCTGGGAACTGGGGTGACTTGAGGTCGTCTGTTAGTGAGAAGGCTTGCTGCTGCACTCTGGACAAGCTCGAGGCGAGAGAGGGACTTCTGTTTATGCCAAAAAGGAGGGAGTTACTGTAGTCATAGAGTGCATGACTGACTTTTTCCAGGTCATACAAAATATTTGTGTTATTTTTTTTATCATACAAAAAGTCGGTTACGAAAAAGTTTGTAAAAATAAAAAAATCATTAGTTATATACTAATAGCAGTATTAGCTATATCCTTGGGGACTAAACTGCAACTAACCAGTATTATCATTATGAATGAAAGCTTTTTGGTTAATTTTCTTTGACAGTAGCTGTGTTTATAAATGTGAGAAAATAATGCTAATTTTATTCCCGCTGGCAAACCTCTGATCTCCATTGCTCGAGGCCTCGGACATGCACAAAAACAAATGATTAACTTTTCACATGAATCATCCGGCCTGTATCAGCCCCAAGAACATCAAAGCACATTCAAAAATCTTAATTCATTAATTGTGTGTCTATTACATGCACAGTCTTATAATCAAATCCTAATCAGAAAGAATAAGCAACATGAGGTGTTTTTATCCAGAAGTTATTAATCAAGCACACAAATGATACTGTAATAGTTGCTTGCTTGACAAGTTAGGGCTATCTTGCACTATTTTAACAAATAGTTTTACACAATCATTCTACTGTAATTTGAGGACATACACTACAGCAGATAGCTAAACTGTATGCCACAGCAACATACCAAGAAATTGCATTCAATTTGCAATGAAATGAAGAGGGAGAGACAGCGCCTGGACGCTGTGGGACTAAAGATGGTACCCTCAACACTTCATCGCATAGTTTATAATTCTGCAGCACAGTAAGGATACTGGTGTTCAATAGAGGAGACAAGTTTATATAACGTGGATCAATCCGTCTGTTGTCACTGTTAATGGTCTGTATTCATACAGTGCACTGATAAAACACAGGACTGCAGTCTCACTTTTTACATTAGTCCTCATGATCATAGTTTCATGATCATGTCAACTTGCTGTTGTCTCATTACAGTCTATCCACTCGTCCACATGCCTCTCTTTTTTTCTGCGAGTCTATATCAAAATGTTTTTAAATCAGTAGATGGTTTTTTGAAGCATTGTTTTAGGTGCTGCTGCAGTCTCCTCAGCACCCTAAATGAAGCAGTATATTTCACCTGGTTGTCTCATATAGCCTTGATTAAAAAGCCCAATAAGAATGTTTGAATTTTCTATGATGCATTTTTAGTAGTCCCTCTTCAAATTGTAGTTTAAAGGTCCCATATTATGAAAAACACGTTTTCTCCGGTCTCTACATGTTTAAACTGGTCCTCCCTGAGCCTACCAACTCCCAGAATGAGGAAAACAAGTGATTCCTGCATGGTCTCTGCAGCCCACCCACTGGTAAAACGGTGCTAGTACAGGCTGTTCAGATTCAGCTCCTGTCGTTCCATAACGAAAGGAGTCATTTTCATAGGTCGACCTTCTGTGCGTGATGATAGGAGATATCCGAGAGGGGGGCGTTCATCCCCGGTGGGGTAAAGTTCGGTGTGTCCAGCGGTGAGATAGCAGTGTTTAGCAATGTCGTCAAGTTAGACACGTAAATTGCTCTGTTGTTGGTTCTAAAACTCAACATAAGTGCTTATCATCTGTCCCAGCTCCAGAAGAACAGAAGAGACAGTGGTTGCGTTTCATTTTTAACGACAACGTGCTGCCTCATTAGCATTTAAAGGTGCAGGCACAGAAACAGCCTGCTCTCAGGAGAGCTCAGCAGAGCTCATTTGAGCGACTTTAAGACAGCTGAAATTCAGGAGCACAGATGGGTTTGGGGCAATGCATATCAAATACAGTGTTGTTGGACCTTTGACAGCTGTGTGAAATTGATGAAAAACAGTATAATATGGGACCTTTAACAACAGACCCACAGCAAAAGCATCCGCCATCATATGGCTTAATTACGTAGCCTAGTGTAAGTGCAGTTGTATTCTCTCTGCACAGCAGCTGTCTTTTCCTAAGACCTTTTGAATTCTCCTCTCTCCTTTCCTTGACCTCATGATGTATTCCATCAGGGTTAAGGAAAAGTGGTTAGGAAAGCACTATTCGACAGCCCCAGTGTTGTTTCCCTCCTGTGTTCTTGTGTTCCTGTGCCCCTCCCCAGCCTTGTTTTCCCACCACACCTGTCTTGCATCAGCCTCATTAGACCTGCCATGTTACCAGTGGTTTTCCCAGCTTATCAGCTCCTTCCCTGCTGTCATTTCCTCTACTCATTCTCCTCACCTGTGTTTCTCAGCCTCTCTCCACCTGCAACTCATCCTTTTTGTTAGACTAGTTTATATTTAAGTCCAGCCATTAGTTCAATCTTTGTCGAGTTGTCTTTCGTGTTTGCCTCTTCTTGCTGTTCAGTTGACCTGTTCCCTTGGTTATTTTGGAAAACAGTTCTGCATCTGATCTACCCGCCCACTGTCTCTTGCATTTGGGTTAACCTTCTTGCTCTCAGGATGACAATATGAATCACTGACAATTGAGGACCTTCACTTCATTTATGTGTTTATGGTTAGCTATTTGTGTACTGTTCAACTTGCAAATGATGTTTGATCTCTACTTTTAGCATACTTTAAACACCTGGCATTGCTAAACGCAGGTAAAACTTAAGGAATGATGGCGGGATGGGAGACTCCATTGTGGAAAATATCCATGGTGACATCTTTGCATTGGTCCAGTGTTCCAAACTAAAAGATATTAAAGTTATAAAAGCATTTTACAACAAATCCTCAGATTTGAGAAGCTGGCAAAGGCAAATGCTTGGATGGTGAGACAAATGATTTAAATGATTAAGTGAGTATCAACTACTTTTTGAATTTTCCTTTTTATGTTCTGAATAATTATTTTCAACGATGAAAGTCAACTAGTCTCTGAATATCTAGAGGGATAAAACACTTTCTCTGCCGCAACCACCCTGTGATCTAGTAAAACTTGCATCACTGGAGCTTTAGCACACACAAATACACACTTGGAGACAACTGGCTGGTGATTCCTCCTCCAGTTTAAACCCTTTCCAGATGCTCCAACCTGGAGGTCGACTGCATTTCCTGTGTCTATAACAACGTGTGCTGTTATCAGGCGATGCAGGGTGGCTAAATCAACCAGCAAGACCTGTCCAAGTGGATTTGGCATCAGCTTTGAGACAGCTGCCACAATTGAGAGGCCACTGTCTCCGTTCACACTCTGCCGTTAAACTTTCACGGCAATTTGTTCTCGACTTTCCAAATAATTACAGGCAACATCTTTTTTGACAGGTAGTACATTGCGTGCAATGCAGTGTGTGCCGCTGCTATATAGCAGCTGAAGGTAGGCCTATCCCTGCTGTCCTTTTATTGAGCCTCATGATTGCTTTGCATTTCAAGGTTGTCTTAAATCATTTCATTCATTAACAGACACAGCAGTGAGCATGAACAACTGCAATTTATTTGGTAATTTTTTGCACCCTTCAACCTGAAAAAGTGGCTCAACTAGTGTGCATTTGTGTGTTTGAAAAGGAATGATAATGGTGAGCAGAGTAAAGAAGTAAGAAATGGATGTTTCAAAGGTGTAGGTTTGCAATACCGTCGGCAGTCCTTCAATTGGGAAATGTTTGGAATTGAAGAAGCTGCAGTCAACTGGCAGCTATTAGACAATGCAATTAGACTGGACTCCCTGATGTCTGACGTCTCTTTTCAAACTTTATTTTGCACAGACTAGGAGCTCAAACGGTCTTCTTCTTACCTCAATATAGAACCTATCTTGTCTGATAGGATGGTGTGTGAAACAATAAAAGTAATGGCACTACAGGGGGTGTGTCTCTCCCTAGTGATGTCTTCTTACTGTCAGGAATGAGAGGAGTTCGTTCTCATCATCTCATACAATCGTTACAGTATTAAACTGTCAAAAAAGCTTTTAGTGGTTCTTAATTAGGCTATCAAGGATGATTACAAAGCATTTCCACTTGCCCTGTTGCAATTGATAGGTTGATGCGTAAGGATTGTTTGTATTACTAGTGTGGGAAAAGCATGTCAGCAACCTCCTGTTTTCACAAAGCTGTTAGATATTCCAAAAAAGATTTAACATGTATTAAAACCACTGAATGTGCCTTCAAAGCATGTTGACGTTTGGGTGTACTTTATTTCACTGACCATGTTCTCCACACGAAGTTCATAAGGCATGGGGTTGTAGACCATGAGCTGCACTTCACAAACATCTCCCTGAACCCACTGGAAGTCTGTGAAAAGAAAAAGAGGACGTGAATACATTAGAATAAGATATTAGTGGTATTAAAACCCATTTGTAACTAATGAGCTGAGAAAAATGAAAAAAACATTAGAACCCATTGGTATTAAAGATCAAAGGCAACACTCAGTGATATATTATGTAAATAAAAACAAAGTCTAATAGAATATACAACAGTCTCCCGATTCATTTTTAATTCTTGTCGAACCAAACTGAATAATCACAGAATGCCTGAAAGCTCATCCAGTTTGTGTTACATTTCAGTTAAACTGCACCAGGCTTCTTTAAAAGACTAGGTTGACATTTTCGAAATGACACTTTGCTTTCTTGATGGGAATTAGAAACAAAGATCAATATAACCAACCCCATATGTGTGCATTCAGTATGAAGCTACAGCCAGCAGTTGGTTACGTTATTTTAGCATAAAGACTAGAAGCAAGGGAGAACAGCTAATCTGGCTCAATCCAAAGTGTATAAAAACATTTCCCACACACACAAAATTGACATTGTCTAGTTTCACAGGGACCTAGTTTCAAGGTTCAATGTTCATACAATATACAACATAAGGTTGTACAATAAATTGCAAGTTCTAGTCCCCTTATGCTACTAACTATTAACTATCAAGCATTTTTTTTTTTTTATGGTGGAGTGTTGAGGATGATTTCAGGAGTCTCACAGTCTGAGGAAAGGTATATGGGTACAGATGATGTTCTGGGGGTATTAAACTGTACAGCCTGGGCCTCGCAAGAATCATGGCATCACCTGTTGACTCTTGCTTCATGAGACTAAAGTGGTGTCTATCTTCTCATCTTCTCACCTGCCTACCTGAACAAATAATGCCCAGTAAAGAACAAGTTTCCATTCCTTTGCCGTAAGGAACAAACTGTGAATGGTTATGTTTTGGCCTATTTCTTGTTTTTACATCTTTTTTATTTTGGACATTTAATACCTCAAGGCCTTATCATCCAAAATCCACTTTTGGGCACTCAGATCAAAAAGTAGCACTTTGTTGAAAAAACTGCAAGGGTAGCAATGTTGCTGACGTGTTGAATCTGGGACCAGTACGAGGATGAAAAACAACTGATGCAATACAATTGGGGGAGTTTTTACTTACCCAAATAAAGGGTTTAAGGACAGAGCGTGTCATATGCTGAAAGGATTGTAAAACTCCCTGAGACAAATGTTCACTTGTGATTTTTGGGCAGTATTAATAAAATGTGACCACACGTCACTTGAAATATGATCCACAAGTCCAGTTGGAGTAAAAAGATGCATGAGCTTCATTCAAATGAATCAGGCTGTATTTCTGTCACACAGGGCCTGCAGCCAGGTTTCAAAAATCTTCTGGGATGTCTGTTTAGGAGTGGGGAGACCATTACAGCAGCATAGTTTAGGGAAATAATGTTCAGCAATCACAAAAGGTTCAAATGCGCACATACATACTTTGGTCAATGTAGTGTGTATACATTTAACACATAGTGAGAAAAAAATCAAATTAATTTGACCAAACACTAAAGCTGTTACCGGCATGATTTAGAGCTGGTAAAGGTAAAATGTGTGACTAAACAGCTTTATTATGAAGTATTGCAGTGCTACAGAGATATCCCGGTCTACAAATCTTGTTCTCCAGATGAAAGGAAACATGTTTGCTTTGTGTAGGCACCAACAAATGTCACATTATCAAAATTGTAATATTTGGTGAGTGAAAATGAAAAATTGCGGTGCAAAAACAATCATTCACACAAATCCTGAATCATATTGCAATATATGTCAAAAAAATAAAAAATAAACGCAATGTGACCATATAGTGCAGACCAACATGTCAGCACCTTTACAATGGTCCATTCTTAGCTCACAGAGTGAAAAGATTCTATTGAGCTTTCATGTAACAGCAGGGATAAGGGGATCAAACTATGTTATAACTTAATTAAACAGACCGGAAAAGGCAGGTTTAGATTGAATCATGGGTGCTCTGCTCAGATTATTTTCTAAGGTTCAGATATTTCATAAGTATTCAGAGAAAAGCTGGAGTAATTGATTTCCTGAGAGAATAACTTGGATTTTTTTGAAACAGCTCAGTTTTACTTTAAGAAAAAAAAATATGAAGAGATCACAGCTCTGCGCTGCAGTATTTATCATTTCTAAATGAGATGTTGAAAGAGTTTGTTAGATTGAGAAGCTTTAGCCCCACTGTAGCCATACCCATCTACATTTTAAATATAACATATTCAAGTCTATTTGGAGAGTCCGCTGCTCTAAATAGACCTGCAAAAGAGGGGCTGAAAATCTGAGCACAGACCCTAGCAGGAATAGGGATTTATAGAAGGTAAACTCTAGCCATGCACCTTGGGAAATTAAGTCAGTCAAAAGAAATATATCTATTATATGAATGCCTGGAAAGCCCCACACAACCCCAGGTCTGGCTCAAAGGCATGCTCTCATAGCCAGCCAATTAACTGTGAAATACACCTCAGAAAATGGAAAATAGAAAAACAAAGTGGATTGCTGCCATCTTATTTGTGTTGCTTCAGTGCTAACTTCTTAGGTGGCCATTGAGATTCTGCGCAGATCTGCAAAGGCTGCAGCTCTTTACAACCTCATTGTATGAAGCAATAAGACCTGTTTTGAGTCAATCGTGGCTGCGTGGTAAGTTAAACATTGCCTGTGTTTGGTATTTTAAACAGCAAATTATTCTGTCAATCTGTCTCTCATGTGCTGTGAAAATGATGTTTTATTGACCTAAAACAGAACCAAAGACGTTTACTGGTGTTTCTGCATCCTACAGAGAAAAATTCTGTAAAACTATCAGCAACATTAATCTTTCATACTGAATAATACATGCACACTACGCCGGGGCACTGGAGCAAAAATCATCCATGTGTAATGATGCAACTCCAGAGCAGGAGGGAATGCATTCAAACATAACTAAAGCCAAGCTTTTGAGCGCATTTGAAATTACAAGTCATTAGCGCCTCAGATGGAGACACATTTCTGGAGGACATTTAGTGGAGATCTATTAGCTGGCCAGACTTCACTACAGCAGGAATACGGCTTACAGAAATGTGTCTTTTAAAAAAATATATATATTTACAAATTAGACACCTCATCACTAAACATACCACGATAAAAAAACAATAGCGCCGCCTCACATGGAGAAGGAAACACATTTGTGTATTTTGCAGATCATTCAATTCTAACTCATCTCATCATCTCATCAGCATCTCAAATGTCACAAGCTACTAAAGAAGCCAGGGGGAGAGACATATGAATCTCTATTGATGGCCTGGACGGACAGGAAGTATGGATTAATGCTTTTGAAATATCTAGCTGCAACAGAACCAAATCTATGTAGTTTAGAATTGTACATCGCACACATAGAATACCTGCTCTCAAAAACCTAAATGGATGCTAATAGTCTCCACTTTCTTCTTAAGTCCAACTCTGAGAATTGCATTT
The DNA here is from genome assembly GCA_900302685.1 of Spondyliosoma cantharus. Classification (NCBI taxonomy): domain Eukaryota; kingdom Metazoa; phylum Chordata; class Actinopteri; order Spariformes; family Sparidae; genus Spondyliosoma; species Spondyliosoma cantharus. The sequence continues at coordinate 27,908 of OMLP01002519.1, read as the reverse complement.
ACATTGAAAGTTTCTTGCCATGAGTGAAGTTACAAAAGCTGTTCTGGTTTTGTGGAGTCCAGTTTGTCCAGATGGTCATATTGTTAATATGAATCACAAGAGGTAATAAATCTACTGTATTGACTTTTGCGGCAGGGAAGAATATTTTGCTCTTTTAGATTTAGGATGCAGCTGCATAAAAAAGTCTAGACATAGTATTAAATGAGTGCATCGCTGTAAAACTGTTTTGTTCTTTGTTTTGTATGAAAAATGTCATAGAAATATTCTTTTAAAAAAAAAAAGTAGGGATGCATGCAAGCAACCAGGCCCATATTTAGCTTACATCACTAAAATCAGTCAAAATCAGCATTCAGACCAAATGTAACACTGTTTGGTATAACTTACATTGATTTATTTGATTAACGGTGATTTATCTTTTTGCCTTCAGTCTAGTTTCAGCGAATATAACACGCAATGTTGGACTGGGAACATGGCCAGTCAAGATTATACCACTGTTTGGCCCCAAAACTGAATGTTAAGGATTACTGTGCTACTATATTATTCTATAATTGGGGGGCAATGAACACAAAGGGCAAATTTTCCTAGCTGCTAACTCAACACCCTCAAGAATCCTTAATCGTGGAAGTCAGTCCTAACCTAATGGTTCATTTTTATCCCAAACCCAATGACCTGGTGTGCAGAACAACAGGGAATGTTTTACAGTCTAAACACTTACTGATCTCACTGTGACCCTGCACCCCCCTCATGAGGACTATATGATGTAACATTCATGTCCCTTGTATCCCACAGTAGTGGCGAATGGATAGCTGTAGATCACACTGTTCTTAAAACTGAATCTCTGAGCAATTATAGAGAAAAAACAATCTCCCATTATAGGTCCCCTTCTTTTATGGCTGAACATCAACCTGATTTATTGCATGGGACTTAAAGAGCAAGAAAACACACCAACAGCAGATATCATACAGCATGTTGCAGCCCTTGTTTCTGTCTGTTAACAAGAAATAATACTGAGTTCTGAATGGGAGGACATGCCCACATGTGGCCATTGGGTGATGAAAGCACGTTTACAGTTACAGTTAACCCGTCCTTCAAAGACTTGAGCTCTACAGTTCTAGCGAGCTGGGAGATGCCTTGAAGGAGTTAAGAGAGAATCTTAACTTCATTAGCCGGCAGCTAGCTCTCCTGAGGTAGGCGGACTAAGAAGGAAAGGCATGTTTGAATTAATCTCCAAAGTCTTGCAACACCAATCTGCACCAGAGGAATATCAGACTTCTAAAATCTATATCCTGAACAAAGAACAGAACAGCTCCCAGGTACAGATGCTGGCCTGTTTATTAAAAATCATTTGTGGTTTACTCACCGTCTGCATCACTGTATGATACGTGATTGATTAATACTACACCGTTTGTCCACGTGAGGCACATATTCAAGCTTTTGTTGCCGATTTTCTGTTGATTTTCTTTAAATAAAGCCTACCAGGAAGTAAAGGGGCAGTTGAATCAAACACTAGCGGATTAGAAATGACTAGAATTTATTAGATGAATGAAACGTTTTTGTTAGAGAAGAGAAACTTACAGCAGGGAGTATAGCATGATTCTGTTGGTACAATGATGAAATACAATTAGTGGATTAAAGGACAACAGATAAAGATTTGTCGAGTTTTAACCAGGAAATTGGGGAAATTAGGGGGCAAAAGTCCAAACTCTCAAAGTAATGCCAATATTAAATGTCTTCTTCTGTAAATCCTGGCTCAGATAACTATTCTTATAATATAGTTGAATGTAAAACATCCATGGTAAATTTGCTTCTTCTGCTGGTCAATATAACAACAAAATAGACAACCATGACTCCATCGCTGAATTAAAACAATCTGAGTTTTGTAGTTTTGTAGGTTTAGCTGTAGCAGAAGATTAACACTGGATCTGGGCTGTTGGGGTTCATTTAAAGTAGAACACACTCCACTAAAAGCTTCTGATTTATTTTTATTTTTAAATCTTCATATGGATTTGTACGTTTTGGTTTATGATCTAAATCAGGGACAATAAAGATTGTCTTTTCACTATCAGACATTGCTTGGCTTTTGTCCTCTTCAGACTTTTTTGTTCTCCATTCACCTTGGAAGTAGGTGAAGTTGTGACAAGTCAGGGCAGCAGCAGTTCACTCAAGCTTAGCTTTCAGTCTGTTACTGCTGCTTACATACCAAGTTATAAATGAGCTGTTTGTTAATAGACCCTTTTCACAGCAGACATTCTGACAAAGCAGGTAAAGCACAGGTGTGACCATTAATGTTAACGAGGGCATCTCTGTCCCTGACAGCTTTGCCAGTGAGCAAGCATGCACAATACTAGGGCTCTGGACCCAGTTCACCTAAATGAAATGAAGCCATAATTAATGTTATAAATTCCACTGGTGCTTGTCCTTCTTTGACAAGTCAATATGTCTGTCATGAAAATGGTCCATCAGGTGGATCATGCATTTATGAGAAGGAGTCATCAATTCAAAATGAGACCAGTTAAAAATCATGAATATCACATTACAGTGGAGCAAAAAATTATTAATCCAATTGCTTATATTGACTTTGTGTGCCAATGACTTGTTTGTCTGTAGACAAAGATATCATCATCGGTTGGTAAATCTGTGTTACATTAATTACAGAAACTGATATAGGAGGCATTACCCCCAATTCTGAATGGGTTTCATAGGCATAACATGTATAATAACTAAAGTAAAGGAAAGATCTACTGATGTAGATGGTTGGTTTTTGGTGGTAAAATCTTTGGATGCGTTGTGCTAGTAGCGGCTAATGTGGCCTGATGCCTCTGGCCACAAGCAGATGTGAGAAGTATTGAGGTCTGGCAAGTTCACCTCCTTCTAATCTGTCATACTAAAGTCTTGGGGCCCACATTGCATTTTTTCCAGCAGAAAAGCACTGGCTGTGCACTTAAGGAGCGCTGGGATGGAGCGTTTGTCCACTGAGCGATACAATACTGCATGTGCATCTTGTCTCTATGACAACAATATCTTCAAAAAACAGTCACTTTATAATCAACACTGCCCCTTTGCGGTTTACTATCTGTTTGTTTTTTATTTGACATAGGGACATCAGAGCATGGAGGATGTGGGTGCATGACATGATCCATAGTAGACAAAAATGCAGTGAATATTATCGCCTAGACCAGGAAAAGAAAGAGAGTAATGATGTCACTGCAACTGTTCATTCCTCTGTGATGCTTGGCTGTGGACACAGGCTCTTCTGCAGTCAAGCGCAATTCCTCTCAAGCTGCACAATGAACTTTATCTAAGTTAACAGCCCATCATGAAACATTAGGCTCCCTTTTACCTTTTGTGATTGTGACCAGGACGTATGCATGCATGCAGTCTGGATGAAGTGGTCAGCAATATTTCACACCTGACAAACCTGACACACTTCTTAATGGATCACACAGTTGTTCAAAATGACTCTGAAGCATTTTTTTAAAAAGGTCACGTAAAAAAAACCTGGCATGCATCTTTGACTGCAGCCAGGATGATTTTAGTTCAGTGCTGGAAACCCCTTGATTTACCAGCAACACATTTGACACAATGTGTATTGGATATTTTTTATATCCAAGGATCACTGATGCTCAACCAAGGTCATGAACAGGCCAAGGAGAGAGGGGGAAAGGAGACTAAGGAAATAAGATTGCAGATAACAATAAGATAACATTGAAAAAGAGTTTAGATTTGGTCAGATCAATATTCTTTTGTAATATGACCAAAGTCCAGTAAAACATGTTTCACCTGATGTACATAAGCAAATTGTCAGGTAAAAACTGAAAGTTGCACTTTAAACTCAGTCATTTCATAATCATATGATGGAGTATGGGTGTTACAATACACCCTCAGTCAGCAAATGGTGGTGTGCATGTGTGTGACAATGTACAGTAGGCCATGATTAGCAAAATATGTGTGCATGGACACAAAATAAATGATGTTGAGCTTACCTATCTTCTTACAGCGCTCCTCTCCTCTGTTGTGCATGATTATTGGTGAGTAGATGAAGGGGCTGGCAGTGGACATATTCTGTCCCAGCAGGCCTTTCACTTTGTGAGGGCGCAGACTGACAGGCAGATTGAGGAGCTTCACTGATCTAGTTTGGACATCACAGGAAAAGGCAAATCCATGATATTAGAGAGGCGCGACAAAAGCTGATGAGATTTTGTTTTCACAGCTACAGACACATGAAGGAAGTGTGCATTCCGCTTTCAGGGGTTAGGGGCCACTTCATTAATTCACAGATAACTTGTCAATGTAATCTAGTAGATAAAGACTCCTGCACATCATAACCCGGAGTTCTGTAGGAAAGCTCATTAATATGTCAAACACTTTGCAGTATCATAAAAGTGTTGGTTTCAGCTCTAATGTCTTGTACTATCAAAGAATTGAAGGTGTCATGAGATGCCTGCTTTTTCATTTTTTTCTGGCTCTCCAGCACCTCTGCTTCCACAGTTGCTTATTAACAGCAGGATGTGCAAAAGAGGCTATATTTACCTCATTATTTTCACACTCAAAAAGCTCTGTGTCTTCTAAAGAAAGCTGATACAATAATCCTCCTACCTTCTTAAGCTCTTTGTAAACTTGTACTTTGGAGTTTATTTAGTTTAGTTTGATTATTGACTGTTATTCAGAATTGACAAGAGTGTTTTTGCCCAATGGTTTTCCCTAAAGAACAATTCTGTGAATCAATGTACAAAAAAACAATAGCTGACGCATCTGGGGTAGAGGTAGATCTGTCTTGCTTTGAGGTTGACTAAAAGAGCTTTTTAACAAATTTTAGTAAACAACATCATTTGAAGAAGCTCCTCACAACAACTCATTGGTGTGATGTTATATAATAATACTCAGCATGAGTAACTAGAACACTGAATCTGGTTTGGTTTGTCTCCAAATATTGGAATGAATTTAAATTTAATTTCATGTTGTCAAAAATATCCCATTAAAAGACCAAAAATGGACGAGTGGACGGATGGACAGAGGGATAGATGCTTCATACTTACCAAACATTTTGGGATTGTTCCAGTAGATCACCTCAATTGGCAGCCACGTCACAGCGCGAATTGCTGCAACATAATCCTTTGGGGTAACTCTAACCACCATTAGGTCTACTGAAAGTTCTTGTTCAAAGTGTCTGACAACATTACAGAAACAATTCCTACAGAGATAGATGTTTTTATGAAATAAAAAAGACCCCTTCAGTAACCTGAAACATAAATCTCACTCTCGCACTGAAATCTCACAAGGTGGCCAGTTACAATTGTTGTCTCATCTAGATCAGCAAAATCAGCTAAATGGTCAGCAATGACTTTGGAAGTAACTTTTTGCTGACAGGCTCTCTAAGTAAACTCCAACTCCTCTCTCCAACTCTTTTCACTGTCATCTTCCTGCAACAACTTAACTCCAGCGAGATTTCAGAGCAAGACCTGAATTTCTGGTTACAAAAACGATCTTATTATTTAACAAAAGGTCTATCTTTGAAGGAATCATTTTCTGAATGTTGTCAGACACTTGGAACAGGAACATCAGCCTTTGACAGCTGGAGTTGCACCAGAGGATTACACACTGCAGTCATTGCAATGGGAAGATTCCAAAACTTTTGATAAGTATTGTAAGTGTAAATTTAAAGTACGAATTTACACTCCAAAACATTTAAATTACCCTTTGACATAAAGTCATTATTCATGAGCCAGTACTCTGATTGGTTTGCCCTATGAATGCTACTGACAGGCAAGATAATTGGGGTAGCAATTTAGAGACAGATGAACATTGTTGGTTTAGGTCTTTTAATGGGATTGGCTTACAATATGAAATTCCATTCAAACCATTTACTGTTTGATTATTCACATTTTAAAAGAGAACAAATTCTATCCAAGTAGAAAAATGTTTTTTGAATCAACATTACTACACAACCTTTTGCAATAATGGCCAAACCTTTTGTGTCAATGTTATAACTACTCCAGATCATTAGTATGATATCTTGCCAGATTAGAAATCAAGCCAATATGTGACAAGATGCATGGAAGTAACAATCTCTCACACTCCTGTCTTACCGGACAATGGGCAGCTTTGTAAAGGGAACGGGAGGGAGTTTCAGGCCATCAGGAAGGGTGATGACCTCCATTCCACCTGGACACTTGGAGGTGTAGTTCTCCAGACTCTGGGTCACCTCTTTCTTCTCTGCAAATGTGGGAGTGCATAACAGCAGTAGAACCAATGAGGACATAAAGAAATCTATAGAAACAATTATCCAGAAATCAGGCAGCAACAATTATGGCACAACACAAATCCCTTTAATGTTTCATCTGAATTGTTCTCCACTGTTGAGATTTCATCTACGTGTGATATGAATTAGCTGGACACTAATGACCAGTTGGGCGTCTCTCTCTTAGAAATAACAGCCTCAGCTCTCAAGTGAAATTGTAAGTTTTATTGTACCATCAATACCTTTTGAGGGAACATTACTGCTCACCCAACCATACAATTTTCTTTGGCTCTGCAAGTTTCAAGAGTGTTCATCAAGGAGAGAAGGACATTTACGGGCAAAGACTTCATACAGATCTATAACCCTTCGTGAGAGTACCTCATGAAGTCTTACAATCGCAGGCGTTCTGAATTAATGTCAAGGGCCATGTGTTTCTACATCTCTTTGTGCATTCAATAAATTGCTCACATCTTTCCTATAAAAATGCTGGAATATAGACAAGATCCTTATTGCATAATTCAAAAGAGGAGGGGTTTATTCATCTCGCTCACATTTACACCAAAGTCTAAGGATTTCTTGTCTTTAAGCAACAATAAAAACATTATTAGAAAACTGCCCAAATGAATATTTCAACGTGTACAAACTACAACCGTGTCAATACAAACTGGGAGCCAGAAACCAACCACCAGTAGATGTAAAGGAAGAACTAAAATGAGTACAGTTGGGGTGAAGGAATGGCAAGAGAGAAAAGGTGAATATCAAGTGAATAGAGTGAGCTTGAGATGGATGGACGTAGGAGGGAGGGAGGGAACCAGAGGAGGAAGTGTAGAAGAAATAAAATAGCGAGAGATGAATGGATGATAGCTCAGTTGTCCTCCTAGCTTGAAGCTCATGATTGATGACATATTTGTTCATTTTTATTCTTGTCTTATTCTACTCTTGCCATGTCTGAATGTTGAAGGCAGCCATCTGTTTAGGGGCCACTCCAGGACACAGAGCGGTAACAGTGGCTGTGTACTCAAAGAAAAATTAACATTTTTAAGTTTATCATATTTTTCCAGTGGCTCCTTTCACTCTGATCTGTACCTTTAAAGTCACCTGAATTGATTTGTTGAATTGGCTGAATTGATCCGTATCCCCAAGCTTTACATGTGTACAGAGAGAGGGCTCTGTCCTGACACAGGAGAAGGAGGCAATGCAGAGGGCTCCAACAAAAGAAGGCAGTGGCACAGTTCACCAGGTAAAGTGGTGTGGTGACCGGTCAAATACATACAAGTGCACATTCCTGGAAGATTATCTGAGAAGCCTTCCGGTTCACAGATTGGTGACTCCAACTGGACTTCCTGGATCAAATTACATGTCTCACCAGTTCTTGAAGCAGTTGGACCCCACCAACGCAGCCTCCTGCATTGTTTGACGCTGGGCTGATATCTGTCTAAACGCCTGCTTAGGCCATCCACTCAGTGTAATCTCTTTGTACACTAGACCACAACATTTTCAGGGGCTAGCAAAGCCAAAGCACCTATGAACTACATTCAAACTGCAGTTCGAAGAAATGGCACGGTGGCTTGTTTTTGTTATCTTCTGTCTTACAATTACAAATTGGGACTAGTGGCCAGTTATTTCCCCTTGTGCAGAAATGATATGCATGTCAGTGGTCAGCTGGGCATTGGCTGCAGTGTTTGTGGTGTGTTCAATTCGAAATTTCCCCAAAAGAAAAACATTTCTTCTGTTGTCCTTTGTCAGGACTGGTTCCTTGAGGTCAAGGCTCTTAGATAATAAAACCTGTGGGGTCAAACTAGCTGAAAAACTATTATTTGACTCCCTTTTACTCTTCTTTTCAACAAGCTCCCTGCCCAAACAAACACAAGAAAGCACATTGTTAGCCTGACAGCTGGAACACACTGTCCAGATGAGCAAAAAAAAATCTTTTACACTTCACGAAAGGACGGGACAAAAGGTGCAGCTCTTAACACTTCGAACTGTTCTGCAAAGAAAGGATGTCATCTCCAAGTGTCAACCGTCAAAAGGAGGAATAACAATTGAAGGCAGGTTGAAAGGTAGAATGGGTAAAAACTTGCTCTGAATCCTCTAAAAAACTGAGCCTGCATCACCTTGTTGTACGATAGAAAGGTAGGAGGTAAGACACACTTGAAATTTTCTAATTTTAAATCTGCCTTCATCCAACAAGTTTGTTGGCAGTTCTTATTTCCTGACAAACACTTCATTAATGACACACTTTCAACAGTTTGATGTGACCAAACATTAATTTCCGAATAAACAGTGAAGTAATGCCCGTACCATACAAATTGGTGTGACGGTAATGAGAAGGCTCAGGTACTCTGACAGCATCTTTTGTACCTAGCCATATTAATGCCTCCCAATTTGTCAGCATAGATCCAAACTAATTTGTAAAGCAGCAGGTGTCAATTGTATTCATCTGGAAACTGTTTTGCAGGCTTAAGCTCCATGAAAAGTAATATAATACAAGGTGGGCTGGTTTAAGGGACAATCTGTGAAGGGCAAACAATGCACTGATTCATTTTAGATGGTGCACCGAAACCTTTCAAGTATTCTGTGAAGCACAACGTGTTCTTTGTTCCCCTTCCCTGTCTTACTTTTTTCTCCCTGTCTCCTCTCTGTTCTTTACCAAAAATGAGGCAAGTAAGTTTTTGGGTTCTACAGCGATTCGATCTGTTCTCGTTGAAGTTAGGTCCACAGATTTACAGCTCTGCGTACGTGTGAGTGCTTCTTGTTCTCTCAATTTGGTCATGGCCAAACCTTTGGAAAGTTACGTCTACTGTACGTCATACAAATGTATGTGTTCAGGTTGCTGCCAGTTCCATCAGTTGGGTCTTTGTGGTTGTGGCAGAAAAGTCATGCCAAACTTCAAAAAAGTTACATCTTTAAGTGTGTCATGATTCTAGAATTATCTGATCCAACGTGACTTTCGATTTTGAGGTCAATACATTTTCAATCTAAAAATTTTTTTCCAGCACTGACGACTAGGGTGGCTGTAGCTCAGTGGGTGGAGCCATTCGATCAGTGATCGGAAGGTCGCTGGTTCGAATCCAGGCTCCCCTGGGCGGGACTGAGCTACATGTCAAAGTGTCCTTGAGCAAGATACTGAACCCCTGCAATGAGCTGGCGACTCATTCAGGGGTGTACCTTCGCCCATCGAGTAACTGGGATAGGCTCCATGCCGAACAGTAATCCCCCTGAAAAAGGGGGCAACATCACCGCAACCCCGTGAGGGAAAAGCGGAATAGCATCTGCATCTATCAAATCTGTTCTGAACTAACCCTTTTCACAAACAAATCAATAAAGGATCCCTGAAAGACAATAAACCAAACATCTCCAGCACTAGTCTGTTGAGTGTCTTCCTGCAAACAGGAGAACTGCCTGTAGTCTACCAATAAGTTAGCTACGTTGTCATTGAAGTGCTGTTTTTTTTCCCCAAGAAGGTAGAGGTGAAGAGGAAAAGAAATACTTCAAATACTTGAAGAATATATTCTTCAAACCTACGAACGAACCTATGAATTTGGTGATTAAATTGAAAGCTCACTTCCATCAATTTTTGATTTAGAATGACAATCCTGACGCTTGTAGGTCTCTTGTACTAATCTGATTGGCTCAACAGGTGTGTCGGTATATTTTGGACCAATGGTAGGCTGTGTGATGTAATGTGATTATCACAGAGTTAGTGGAACTTCTTTAGTCCAGTGATCAGTTTTGTACACTGCGAAAAGTGTGAGCAAAAACAGCCAGAGTGAGGTGTTAAATGAAGAGCTGCACAAGACAGGCACTACTGTGATTTGTGCAGACCAGCGCATGGCGTCCTGGCAGACAAGTTTGCCATGGCAAACAGTGGAAAACATGTGCTTCTTTCTAGCATGGCATGAATGGTTATGCTTGTTCCCAGCACACCTCAACACTGAAGCTTTATTAGGAGAGTACTCAAGCAGACAGCAAAATCAGGCATAATCATAAGCCATTTTCTGTTTGGAAGAAAAAGGTAACAGGAAGTTGATGGCAGACTGAATAATGGAGTGGTTAGCAAATGGCACATCAGGCAGTAACAACTGAAATGTGAGCAGGTTCTAAAGTGACATCACTCTCTGAATTCATTTTAAGATTATCACATTTTGACAGTGCAGTGGAGGCCCTCCCACAGATTTATATATGCACTATGCTTGAAGACTTATCATTCACAGATACTATTTCACAGACAGTACTGGGAAGAGGTAAGACTAGACTTTAATTACAGCACAGAATGTAGTAACACTTTCAAAGAGAGATTTTTTCAAATTAAATTGTGAAATGAAAACTACTGACAGACCAAAAACAGACACATCAACAGTTTATAAATAATTTAGATTTTTCTAGCTGGTATTTCAAGCAAAAAGCCAGCAGCAAAAAAGGACTATGAGTGAAACATAAATCATCAAAACAATAAATGCTACAGTTAAAAATAATAATCCTGGTAGACTGGAAACTGAGCAACTGAAAGGGGGACATTAATCTTCCTGGAAAGAAATTCACTATTTATAAGTAAGCATAGAATATCAGACTTAGTCATCTCTTTTTTATGATTTTACAAAAACTGTTGCATGCATTGTTATGACATGTTGACTTTTTCCTGACCCAGGAACACGTCATAAAAATGTGCCTACAAGGGAGGCAGGGCAGTGCAAAGTCACATGTCAGCATTTTAGTGAAAGTTTTGGTGAAGATTAATTTCCATTGTTGTTAGAGCAAACACATTCAAGGCAGATGTGACTCTCAGTGCATTGCAAATCAAGCACTGATTTGGTGATTTGATTGATTCTTGTAAATGCCAATAATGACAAACCACAGGGAATATTTCAGCAATTTTGGTAATTTTGTGCTCTCACAAAGCTGGAGACTAAGCCAAAGATAGAAACATCAAAGATCTTTTAGTCCCTAAAATGTTAGTTCCTATACTTGCCTTAACTCTCCACAGCATATTGTATAATAATGAGACTGCTTGTGAATGGCCATGTATTTCAAACTCAATGTCGCCAGTATATAATAATAAAGAAACTGTAATCTATGTGAGATAACCCTATGGACATCACTGCGGTTTACTTTCTCAGACTTGACAAAACTCCTCCACAGACTTTATATAAATGTTTTCAAAGGCTGAGTGGTACTCCTCGTGACTGGTAAACTGATATTGATGGGTAAGGCCAGTGCACTGCCCCTTCAACCTTATCTGTCATCTAAAACTGCTTTCAGGCAACATGGCGGCATGCCCTTTACAGAAATTCCTACAGCCATCTCAAGGTAACAGGATAATCAATGTGTTCTGTCTGGAGCCTCACTTCGTACCTCTACATCATACTGTTAGGTGAAGCTTAATACACACATAGTCCAGTGCAGCTCATCAGAACTGCATTCCAACTTTGAATAAGTGCTTTTTGGACTATAATAATACACTTCTGGCTGCAATAAACAACAGCAGACCCATAAGAGTAACTATTTTGGAAGATTTGATGGTGGTGAGTCAGAAAACAAGTCATTTGTTGTAGGAGGAAGGAAATATTTTTAAAAATCTCTACAGATAATTGTATAAAGAGGATTATTATGTGAAATTTTATGCAACTATGTAAACAGCATCAACAGACTGGCTTCACTCACGACTTTGGCAAGATGGGTTTTAATTAAGCATGTGCACAACTCTAATTAAATGAAACTAACTGAAACAACCTTACCTAGTTCTATTTTTAGGTCACTAAAATTGATGAACCGTTTAGGTAACAATCTACACTAACCGGTTATTGAAGGTAAACCAGTCTTTGAACCTTAAAAGTGTATATGAATGTATATCACTGACACTGACAAAAGGCTCTCATATGTCAGAAAATGTGAATAAATATTTGTTAAAGGATCATCAGCTGGAATTGTCATTATTACTGCTGGTCTGCAAACCCTCGACAACCGAAGCAATTCGGGATAAGTAAGGCATTTTTACTAAATAATGCAACAGTTCCGATGGTCATTGCAACTGCACAATAAAAACATCATGTGTTTGTTTTTATTGTTTTTCAGAGAATAGAGGTGATATTTGGTTTTGGTTTGTTACTAGCTCAGGATAATCACTACAGTAATTGGTGGGTAGGGATAGTTAGCACACCAACAAATCACTGTAAATGAAACATGTCTGCTGTGCCTGCTGGAGAAATCCTGTCCAATGGCCTATGAGAATAATGAAGTTGGGCCGATAACACCAGCTGTCAAGTTTTCCTGTGGACCCCTTTATATTTTTCCAAATGCTGGGAGTACCAGATTTAAGAAGCATTCAAAACAGCAAAAGCACCAATCACCTGAGACACCCGACAGTCACAATTCATGCCGCTGTTAACCTGGCAGCCAGCTGGGTAAAATAACAGGTCATTAAAGCAAATCAAGGTAGGAGCATGTCCACATTTTAAGTTCAAAGACAGGGATGCAGCATGTAAACGGAATAACGACACAGGGGTAGTATGCATGCTTGACAAGCTTTTGAGTGATCTTATAGATCTTGTGGCTTTCAATTTAACCAGTGAGGAAAATGACTTCATGACCTACACCTCTTGGGATACTCCAGTGCTAATTTAAAAGACATCAGGGCTACCATGGTTGTTTTAATTTAACATCAGGTATGAACCCTTCAATATTCAACAAGACAATCATTCAGAAAATATGGGTTGGGAATTGAAAAGTACTCATGAACTACCTATAACTATCGTTTTACCTTGCACCTTACTTTATCTAAACATACTTCTAGTGTTTTCACATTTTAAATTCAGGTCTCAAAGTGGTATTAGTGTAAATGTGATTGTACAGCCATAGTCAAAAGTTTACATACACTTGGAAAGAAAATTTATGTCACAGCATTGTTCAATTCCAGTGATTTCTACAGCTGTCATTTTTCTGTGATGGAATGAGAGGAACGCAAACTACTTGGTCACAATAAAACATTCATGAAGTTTGGTTCAAATATGAATTTACTATGGGTCTTCTGAAAATGGATCTGCTGGCTCAAAAATATACATACAGCAACTTGAAAGACCAAGTTTGGTGATGTAGAAAGATGTGTGAATAAAATGTTCTTTGTAGCATGGCCTCTTATCTTCTTCTGAGTGATTATGCCTGAGAACAGCTGATTATTTTTCTGGACCCATTTTAACAGGGATTGTTTGATATACCCACTAGACTCAGCCATAAAGTGTGAAGAGCTCAACATTGATTTGAAGGAGCACATTATTGATTTGAACAAGTCAGGAAAGTCACTTGGAGCCATTTCAAAGCAGTTACAGGTCCCAAGATCAACTGTGCATACAACTGTTTATAAGTTGTGTCACTGCCACAGTCAGGAAGAGAACATTACTATCACCTGCTGCTGAGAGAAAACTGGTCAGGATGGTCAAGAGTCAACCAAAAACCACCAAAAAGCAAGTCTGCAATGAATTAGAAACTGCTGGAAGACAGGGGTCAGTGTCCACAGTCAAGTGTGTTTTGCATCAATATGAGCTGAGAGGCTGGCGTGCAAGAAAGAAGACCTTGCTCCAGACGAGGCACCTTAAAACTCAACTGAAGTTTGCTGCTGCTCATATAAACAAAGAAAACACCCTACTGGAAGAAACTCTGTGGTAAGATGAAACAAAAAAGAGACCAGCAATATATTTGGAGGAGAGAAGGTGAGGCCTTTAACCCCAAGAGAATCAAACCTACTGGCAAGCATGGTGCTGGTAGTATTATGCTGTGGGGCTGTTTTGCTGCCAGTGGACCTACTGCTCTAAAGGAAGTAAATGGAATAATGAAGAAGGAGGATTGTCTCCAGATTCTTCAAGAAAACCTAAAATCATCAGCCGGAAGATTTGGACTTGGTTGCAGTTGGGTGTTCCAAAAGGACAATGATCCCAAGCACACATCAAATATGGTAAAGGAATGACTAAATCAGGCTAGAATTTAGGTTTTAGAATGGACTTCCCAAAGTCTTGACTTGAACCCCATCAAGAACATGTGGACTGTGCTGACGAAACAAGCCTGTGCCAGGAAGCTAACAATTTTAACTGAACTTCATCTATTCTGTCAAGAGAAGTGGTTAAAAGTTCAGCCAGAAGCTTGTGGGTGGCTATCAAAGCATAAGAATTACTGTATGTATATTTTTGAGCCAGTAGATTTGGTCATATTTTCAGAGGACCTATAATAAATTCATTTTTGAACCAAACTTCATGAATGTTTTTTGTGACAAAGTAGTATATGTTCCACTCAATCAATCACAGAAGATGAGAGCTGTAGAAATCATTGGAATTGAAAAAACAACTTGTAGAGAACATGTATATCATGATACATGTTCTTTAAAAGTGTATGTAAAAGTTTGACCATGACTGTATACCATCTGTTTTTACTTATCCAGTCCAACAGACTTGAGTTAAAGGGTAACCTCACCATATTTTAAACATTTAAGTGTGTTTACAGGTCTTGGGGAGTGCTTCTCCATGTATTAAAAATGTAGTGAGAAGCCTTTTGTCCCTCCAGAAGAAGCTACATGGAATCTGTTGAACTGCCTCGAGCGACTTTACTCAGTGGCTATGTTATATTGTGGGTAATGTAGGTGCAAGACCTGTAAACACAGTTTAATGTCTAAAATTGGTAGGGTTACCCTTTAAGTGTGACTTGAGATTTTGAGTTTTTAGAAGTGTGTTGTTTTAAGTTATTTTTCTTTTATTTGGATAACTGTCTAACCTTTATTTCTCATGTCTATGAATTAGATTAGTTGAACATTTAAATAACTAAAAATATATTTGCATAAGCAGAGTTTATCTGAGGATATGCTGTGAGTTTAAATTATTTTGTTTTCTACCACAGTTCCTAGTCCCTTAAGACAGGTTAGCAAGATGTAACCAGCATGTAACTGAGATTTCCACTGTCCACAGTGGTTCTGTTTCCATTACACATATAGTATAAGTCAGGAGCTGGACAACAGCAGTCCAGTAATTGTTTAGTTTAGCTTACTTACTAAAGCAAAAGTCTTTACAGCTTCACTCAGACATTCTACAGCCAGCAGCTCTGTTTAAACTCAAGGCCCCAACTCGTTCACTCTCCTGCACCTTTTTTTTACAACCTTATTGTTTTATTGATCCCTCTCTTTCTTCTCATGTGTCCCTGACTGATGCCATTCTCGCAAGCAGTCGTGGAATCAGCTACAATGAGTCACAGTCACCTTGTCATGACACAAAGGAAGCATTACCTTCAATTCTAGCAGTTCAAAGGTAAAGGCTTTATAAAACTTCTGAGCTATGTTTGTTACAGTATAACAGAAGTTATAACCATCAGAGTAGCCTTTGAACAAAAAAAACAATTGAGAGATGTGGCTGTGGACGGTGTAATGACATTAAAACAGAAAAGAATGAGGAAGGCATCCAGCCAAAGTATTTTCTCATTACAATCGCAGGCAGTGTGATCAATATTTGCAAAAATGAACAAGATTTAAGCAGCCAACACTTGTATGTGACTAGAGAGGTAATACTGAGGTTTTCTAATCATCTCCTTCTATTTTTAATTCCCTTTCAATTAAAATACCTTTTATAGTAGATCCAACAAATTAAAAAACTCTTGCACACAATTACATACATATGCTTTGAATGCCACCTTTGGTATTACCAGTGTCTTCAAAGACACAAATTCATTATCAGAGGAAATTTGATGATATCAGTCACTGCTATGCTGTTTGAAATTTTCACATCATCTTTTCTTCTGGAGGGATTTTCATAGCTTTGAAATCCAAGACTGTGTCCACTATTATGAACCATCATAACTACTCGCTTCACAACAAGTGATCAGTAAGGTGATTATTAAGTGGCAAAAGTCAACAAACACTTAAACATGGAAGGGTGACAAACATTAGATAGAGTTATTAGAAGCCAGAATGAACCACTACTAGGCTCACAACTGAACCACACATTTACAAGTCCAGTACTGTATGTATTTCCAGTATACAAATGATATATTTCATTAAGTAATTTTTTTATTCATATATTTAAACTTTTTTACATTTTTGTTGTATGATGACCCTGATGAAGGCTACACGTGATCACAATGTCTTGACCCTTTAAGGGCCCTGACACCAGGGCCATCAGTGAGCGTCCCTGGCCCTAGCACTAGTTGGCCCTTGTCAGCGGCTTTTCAGTCGACTGAGCATGTTGAATCGACAACATTTATCAGACATGTTCTTGATAAGAAGCGGCTATATAAGCGAGAGTGTTGGGAAAATGCAGCTTTATGGTGTTTTTTATCTTTGTGAATGACAAATAAAATCTACAGCCACTCTGTGGTACGGAGAGTTATTACCTCTTACACAGGTGCAGAATGTACAAGCTGGTTAGCAGTCTGCTGTAGCTCTTGCCGAGTGTTCGAGGGCAGCCTTTTGGCAGAGACACAGGCAACAGCCGGCCCTTCATCACTTCTCAGGTTTCTAGGCCAAGTATACTTGCGTATACAAGGAATTTGGTATCTGCATTTATCCCATCCATGAATAAGTGAACACACACAGCACACAGTGAACACACAGTGAGGTGAAGCACACACTAACCCGGAGCAGTGAGCTGCCTTGATACAGCGGCGCTCGGGGAGCAGTGAGGGGTTAGGTGCCTTGCTCAAGGGCACTTCAGCCATGGATGTGGGCATGGGAGAGCAGTGCTCAACCACTCCCCCCACCCACATTTTTCCTACTGGTTGGGGATTGAACCAGCAACACTTCGGTTACAAGCCCGACAGCCATGGCTGCAACCAGTTCTCTAATGTGGGTTTGATTTAGTTTCATTTAAAAGTTTCATTTCTTGAAAACAACGTATGTAGTGAGTGTGATGACTGCTGACTGCCTGCATATTTTTCCTTAATGGTCATCTGGTTTGACTTTGACAGTATTGTCCAGTTAATTTATTATTAGTAATTTCTATGCATTCCCACATGTGCACTTGGAACAGAGCTCTAGAAGTCCCTTCTTGCCCAAATCTATTCTATGCTTGACATATACACAGAAACCCCAAGACACATCAATGAGGACTTATTCTACTAGAGCAAAGTACAATAACCTTTCTGACATCTTTAATATCACACTGCAGACAGGAGCAGTGGCAGTCAAAGGAGTTCACCAAAACTGCAGCAGGCAGCACTCTGAGCCCAAAAAGTCACACTGAGTAAACATAAAATGTAAGGATGGGAATCTCTTGGCACCAATTCAATTCAGAGGGAGATTCACAATGCGATTATGAAACAATTATTGATGCACCAAACTACACGATTCATTGTGTATTCATAATGATCCATGCTATAGATTCATTTAGGTTCACTATCTTTGCTCGACTCAGCTTTTTCACCATAATACAGGCAATCATAGTGTAGAGAATTGGGTTTTAAATGTCTGATTATTGACATATCCTGCATCGAGACATACAATTTCAAGGGAATCTCAATGCATCTGAGAATACTTTTCCCCTATCAATAGGATTGTATCATAGAAACACTCAAAAAAAAACT